>PVIH01004409.1:0-79859 GCA_004025045.1 Sigmodon hispidus
CTGTGTGTCTGTGTGTCTGTGTGGCTGGCTGTGTGTCTGTGTGTCTGTGTGGCTGTGTGTCTGTGTGTCTGTGTGTCTGTGTGGCTGTGTGCTAGCCCTAGCATCCTTCTTTCTTCCTTTCCTACCTCTCCTCTCTCCTTTCATTTATTCTCTTGGACTGGTAGCCCCACCTTTCTCTCTCCTACCTATTGGCCATTCGGCTTTTTATTAGATCTATCAGGTGTTTTAGGCAGGCAAAGTAACCAGCTTCACAGAGTTAAACAAATGCAACATAAAAGAATGCAACGCATCTTTGCATCATTAAACAAATATTCCACAGCATAAATGAATGTAATGTATCTTATACTAATGCCTCACACACTATGGGCTCAGTTCCACATGTGGCCAGATTCCAGGAGCTTCTCCTCATCTTTAGGCAACTGAGATCCACATGTCTTGTGATTCTCTTCAGAGAAGAGCTTAGTAGACAGAATGATGAAGCATCTAAATAATGAATCCACTAATTGTAGATACTGTACCAAACTAATGTAAAAAACAAATAAATATTTGGCCCTCTAAGTAAATCACCAAAGTGAGGTTATAAAGAACCATGGCAACAGCCTGCAAAGCAGTGGTCCTCAGCCTTCCCTATGCTGTAACCCTTTAATACAGTTCCTCATGCTGTAGTGACTCCCAACCATAAAATTATCTTCACTGACACTTCATAACTGTAATTTTGCAGCTATCATGCACCATAATGTAAATATCTGATATGCAGGATATCTTATATGTGACCCCTGTGAAAGGGTCATTTGACCCTAATGGGGTCTCAACCTGCAGACACTGCTCTAAAGAGTGTAATAAAAAGGTGCTTCTACTTGGATGGTCTAAGACAAAGGTCCTCAGTTTCCCCAATGCTGGTGGGCTATGGTTTGATTTGATTGGTCTGAGTTGAGCCCTGGGATTCTGATGATTCAGAAGCTTCATGGGGTGCCACTGCTGCTGGTCCAGGGACCACAGTCTGAGTAGCTGATATTTAGAACAGTTCATTTGGGAACAATAGAGGTGCAGCCTGGGATCTGGGACTAGGGCAGATAGAGAAACTGTGGCATCAAAGATACCCTGCTCAGTTTCCTGGGGCTCTCAAGGTTGAATCACGCAGATGTGTGCCCTCACACCAGAGAGGATTTATGCCCCGTTGTTAACACTATGCTACACAGAAAGATAAATGTCATGAAATCTCTCTTACACAAGAAAGCCAAAGTGTCAATCTTACAGAGATTGAGAATAAAGTATCTAAGTTACTAGGGGATAGAAAGGACAGAGTCAGGGGTTTGATCACAGGATGTGATTGGATAGGATGAGTAACTTCTAGTGTAACGTTATGGTAGCTGCGGTCGACAACATTTAATTGTGTGTTTTAAAATACAGGTAGAGAAGATTTTTGAGGTTCCCAAAGAAATAAATGACAAATAACAAATGTTTGAAGTGATAGATATGCCAATTATCTTGATCTAACCATTTATATTGAAATGCATAATGTGTTGAAAAGTCACACTGTGCTCTGTAAATATGCACAATCATTATCTGTCAATTTAAAAAAATGTGCTACAGCCTTTTCTCCACACCCTCCATCATGTGGGTAACACATTCAGCCTGGAAGTTTGAGCATTCATTCTGGAAGTTTCTCTTTGAGTCTCAGTCATAGGGGTGACTTTAAAAAGCAAATGTCTAAAACGCCTTCTGATGTGCAGGCCGGCCTGCCTGTGTCTGACTCTCTGAATGCCACTAACCTCGGCAGATAGATGAGGTTCTTAATTGATATTAAAGTTAATGAAGTGCCAGTGATGAGTGTGATGGTCTGGCTTGCTTGCTTCTTGGATCTGACAGCTGCTGACAGCCAGCAACACCAAACATGCCAGACACCATGGAGAGGAGACTCAAGGATGTTGGGTCAGAGCCAGATCCCAAGACACCTTTCTCTGATCACTGAATAATTAACTGACACCTTAGATTACCTTGGCTTATTGTTCTCTGGTATCACGTGATCTTTAAATAGATCTGCACTGGGAAGATGCCTGAAAAGTTAATAGAGTAGTTTTTTTCTACCCTGTACTTTGTTTAGAATTTAAATCATTCTCTGATTTTTCTATTAAGCTTTGATCCAAATATGAACAAAATAGAACATGTGGCCAAACAGAAGGCCTGGCCCAGAAAATACAGGAAAGATGCAGGCATAAGTCCATGCTGAGTTTGGGATTCTCTGGGAAATGGGCTTGGGGGATCTCCTGACAATCCCACAGGTTCACACAGAGGATGCCGCCACCAGCCCTCTAGGGCTCACCATATTGTTGTAACCAATGGAGAGGTGTCTGCTTTTGGTACCTTGCCTTATCTATTTCAGTTAGGGTTTCCTTGTATTTATTTCCTGGGTTTACCACCCAGGTAGACTATGACATAGAGAAAGGGTTTCACCTGTCAGTTTCTTGTTCTGTGACAATGGGTGGCCATGAAGCGGGGAAGCCATTGTTGCTGTCATAAATGTCCTTGTTTTAAAGAGTCTTCAAAATGACTCTGTCTATACTCATGATTGTCATGACCTTTCCCACACTAACAGGAGCAGGGCTGGATTAATATCTATCCAATATCCTGAGTGACTTCTTTTCCCACATTATTTTCTGTGTCTGAATTAAAGGCCAAGATCACAAAGCTATTCTACTGTTATCTCCTAAAGGTTCAAGTGCCCCGCCTTTCCCATCTAAGCCACTCTTCTGGAGTGGTTTTCAGCAACATTAGTTTATATAGTAATTTTCTGTTCCAATACTAACTCGGTGATATACCTCATAAATTTTAGAGCTTTTGGTTATTATTTAATAAAGAACCAGAAATTTAGAAAGTAGACACTCACTGAAATTATAGTATTGCATGACTTTAACTCAAGGATAGTCAAAATACCAGAATGCAATCTTTTCCATTTTGTGAGGCTAAATAAAAATTAAATTTTCATTAGCATCCATTAGAAACATGAAGAGAAAATGCTTTTGTGAGCTGATGCAATGATGGTGACAACTTAAAACAGTTGATTGTTAAAAGAAGGACCTAGATCATAAGATATACTCAATGACACAATATCTATCTAAAATGTACAGGGCTGTGTTCATCCCCAACAACATCTCCCCAGCCCCCACCAAAAACCCCTAAATCTCATTGAGCAATGGGATAGTTATTTGTATATAAATTTATATTCACAAAAATGTACTTCTATTAAAACCATGCTTACTGGTTACATTCATTGTATTTGTCTGAGCATGCTTATACATCCATTGGTATTTATTATATTGAGCATAGCATTGCCGTGAAGTGGCTCACATGGGTAAAATTAGGAATCTTCCAAACCCACTCAGCATACCCACTGGCTGAAGACATTTGAGAACAAGTTTGACCACCAGTGTTCGCTGTCATACATTATGACTTGTGGCTGAACACTGTGATTGTTTGCAAGCAGGGTCCTCTGGGTCACAGAGGTGACTCGTTTGTCTAGCTTGAAAGGGGCTGGCATATGTGGTGCACCCGTAGCCACATCCTGAGTCAGAACCGGAACACCAAGACTGATTTAGATATACTGTGACAGAGCATAATTTATCTTGCTGGGAATTGACTTCAGAGTCTGCCTTCTTGGGGGACTGAGCTGCTAAGAACGGAAAGTAGTTTATTCCCCTTTGCATTTTTAAAGGTAATTAGTTATTTTTATGTGTGTGGGAGTTTTGCCTGCATGTATATTTGTGTAGCACATGTGTGCAGTGTCCATGGAGGGCAGAAGAAGGTGTCAGATCCTAGAATTACAGACAGTTCTGAGCTGCCATATGGGTGCTGAGAAACAAACCCAGCCCCCCTGGAAGAGCAACCAGCACTCTTAACCTCCGAGCTAGCTTTCCTTTTTCTTATAATATTAAGATAAGTGACACTGTAAAGTGACCTGAGGGTCTTAGGACAAGAGCAAAATTGTATCTTATCCTGGACACAATACTACAAATTTGTTATTTTCCTAAAAAATAAACACTTATTTATCTACTTTATATGTATGTACACATATCTGTGTAGGGATGTGCGTGTGGAGGTTAGAAAGCAACATTTAGGAGTTAGTTCTCTCTACCACAAAGTCTCAGGGATTAAACTTGGGTGTAAGGCTTGATTAATACCTTCATCCATCGAGTATGATATCCAGAGTCACAAATCACTTCTTTTTCTATCAATGGATACTGTTTTCATTACATTCCTAGGATGCTCTCATTCAAGCCAAAATACATTGCCTAAGCCAAAGCCCAACTAAGAGAATCAGATTTCTGTATTGCAAAGATGGAGCTAATTGCCTAGGCCAAAGAGGCTGAACTTTGTTTCTGCTGAATCTGAACTTGAGCTGGAGATCTCAAAACAGGAGGAGCTATTGATCTTTATGAGTTCACCTCCATGTGGTCTGGAGGGCAACTAAGAGATTCATTATTTTCCCTAAAATCATTCCCGCCCAAGTTTCTGAGTCCCATTTGTGACCCAATGCTGCCTGGCACATTAGCTGTCTTTGCTTTTTCAGACAGAACCTTGCTTGATATTTGGCCCTTGAACTCACTGGGTAGCTCAAGCAAGCCTCGATCTTGTGATCCTTTGGACTCAGCCTTTCAAGTGCTCAGGGGTACCATTGTGCTCAGCTCACACATGGATCCTGGATGGTATCATCTGGGATTTAAAAAGTTTGCAGAGTCTGGATTCCTCGCCAGCTGTATCAATTATACAGGAGTGTCGCTGTGGGGCAAACTGACTATGTGACCTAGCACAGAAACAAATCCATGTGGAGACACATGGTGTTATTCAGTTCTGCTGCCCAGAAGGCTATATATCCACCTTTGATTTAAGCATAAAGGACTCTTAAGCCTCTCTGTCTGATAATGATTTGCCTATGTGAGTTGTCTTTTACTTCAGGCTAGGAATAAGAGAAAAAAGCTTTGGTTAGAAGGGTGGTACCTGCCATCCGGTGCATGTCTACTAGTTGCTCTGAGTTGTCAAATCAATTCTAAAAGAAAAAAGAGTTGGTCCATGCCTGGGTCATGTGGCAACATGTAGTATTTCTGGTTCCCAACTGTTCCTTCATCCACAGGCACGTTGTTGGAGGTATTGGGTTACCCATCCTCTTCTTTAAGATCTATTTTAATTGTATATGTACGAATGTTTTTCTGCATGTTAGTGTGTGCTGCACATGTGTGCCTGGTGCTCACAGAGGCTGGACAATGGCATCAAATCTCCTAGAAATGGAATTACCGACAGTTATGAACTGCCATGTCCCAACCTGCAAGGGCAGCAAGTGTTCCTAACTTCCAAGCCATCTCTCCAGCCCAACCTCCCTTGTTCTTACCTGACTTGATGAAATTAAACAGATTAGAAGTGAAATCTACTCAGTCAATTTACTCCAGGTGGTGACCATGGGGACCTCATCCCTCACTCAGAATCCTGCAGCTAATGGAAGATCTGAGCATAATTTTCACTTTTATCACAAAACCCTTCAAAGAAGAATCTACCCTAGTCAAAATTCTAAGGATGTTACCATTTAAAACTGCAAGATCTTTCCATCTAGTCTCAGAAAAAGATGATTCATTTTCAAAGTGATCCCATGAGCTGCCCTGTTCAAAATGTCACCTTAACCTTTGATTAAAAGAGGCAATGTGTAAAAAAAAGAAATAATTAGCAAAAAAGTAAAGATTGCCACAGTGCCTAGGACTGAGGCTGAAGCCTTTCCCATGATGCTAGAAAAGTTGACCTGATTCCTTCAAATGGTGGAGGAGGTAGTGGTGTTTCAGAAGTAAGAGAAGGGGGTGGGGGGCCCTGAATAGAATGTTCCTTTAAATAATATTCCAGGTTTCACCCTCATGGCTTCAGATGAGTAAATGGCAGAAACACAAGGTTACAGCCCAGTGGTTGTATCTTTGGTGTGGCTCCTGACCACAGTATGTGACCACACTCCAAAGAGACATGGCCACATTTCATGTTCACTTTGCTTCCCTCTAGCCCCATAGAGGCTGTGCATTCAACTACACGTCTTGGTCATCTTTTTGGCCCTTTGTACATGAAACCTCATCAGCAGGAAAAATGATGATCAAATTATCACACATCTTTTCCCAAATACACATTAGCTGCTTAAGCTGTGGTTCACATTTTATTGCTGTTGGCAAAATCACATCCACCCTGCACTATGGCCAGATATCCCAGGTTTTATCAGTTGCCTCCAAGAACACATGCCATTATGCATTAGACACAGAGGAAATAAAAACTGCTGATGTTCTATTTTGCAAGGACAAATTAATTTGCCCCAGAAATGGCATGAGTGCCACCGATCTCATTAAAAGTACAGTGAGATCATCAAGAAATATATTAATCCAAGCTATTGCCCACCACCTGCATCATGTCAGCGCACAAAGGCACACACTGCTTGTCAGTTTGCTGCTGCGGGCAAGGACAGGTATTAACGAAGAAAGTCACACTCAATTAGAAACCACCCCTGTGCTGGCATCTTCTACACTAGATCAGCTCCAACAATCACAGTACTTCATTTTGCTTTGAACTTGAAAATAGGGAGAGTCAAGTCCTTTCTCGAAAGTGCAGAGGGAGAAGAGCAACCTCCTTGAAAAGTTGGGAAACTGAGGCACCAAGCTACTGAGCATGTTCAAAAAACCATTAGATAGGATAATTACAAATGTTTGATAATAATTTGTGGAGCATAAGATGGTTGGCTTTTCAAGGTGTTGATATGGATCCCTCTGGTCTCTCGCACAGGCCCTCTTAAGTGCCTGTCCCAAGTGACTGCCCTATGATCTCTGTACATGGATGTCAGGCATGGCAGGTCTTAGGCACTTAGCCAAAGCCTAAGAACATCCATTGACAACCACCACTGTGAAAGACCTTGTACTTCTAAACCATCCATTTAGAAAACTCTAGTGGGTAACAGATATGAGCCCAATTGCCATCCAAGACCTGGGGATGCAGTAAGTGAGCAAAGAAAGAGAAATTATGTTCATAAGTGTTTTATCACTCAATACATATCCCTGTATTTGCTTTCATAGACATGTTGCCTGGGCTGGGAGTTGGCAAGTTCCATGTTCAGTGATAGACCCTCTTTAACATGATAAGGGGGAATGTATCAGAGGAAGATATTCAACACTGACCCTTGGCCTCTGAGGCCATACAATGACATCCCCCCACATACATACATACACACACACATGTAGCATGCACACAGACAGACAGACAACAAGAAAAGTCCATGTTTCTACATCTGACATCCCTAGAGAGAATCACCATGTGTCTCCTGCTGGGCCTGCAGGTGGAGAGAAGAAGTCATTTGTTAAATCACAATACCCAACAGCTCTAAACATATACTGTCATTACAATACAATTTGAAGATTAAGAAAAAGAAACATTATTGAAATGTGTCCATGGTGGAATTCATTTCAGAGCCTCTGGATGCATGAGCAGAGCTGGCTGGAAGTCCCTAGCCTGAATCAACTAACTGGCCTGGGATATACTTCCAAAGATCTTCTAGAGTCTTCTTGGTACCCCCAGCCAGTCCTCCTAAAATGGGGCTTGTTTTGTTGTATTGCTATAGACTGTGGCCTCTTGGTGCTGACTAATAAATACATCCAAGCTTGGTCAACCAGGGGAATTCCAGGTACCTTCTCTTGCAAGTGTGAGTGTGAGTGGTAGACAGCTCACTAACAGAGGCATTGCTCCTCAAATAAAAGATCTTATAGCTGGAACTGCTAAGGGAGAGGAGAGGGGCTAGAGTCTGCCTTCTGAGCTAAGGTTTTCTGGAGTCCTTGTATGTCCTCTAAGGCAGGGTGTGACTTCCAGATCATTCTTGGTTCCACAGAATGGCAAGAGGTTTCCTAGTGATGATCTCCCCTAGTCTTAATGACTCCTCTGAACCCCCAGAAGCAGAGCCTACTGTGATACAAGGAAGACCAACCAGGGATATTTCTAAGCAACCATACCCACACTGTGACTAAAGAGAATTAGAGGTGACTGTGGAAACCATTCTTTAGATCCTGCCTTCACTGAACTGCCTATCAGGGACAGAGTTGCTGTGCTGACCTCTGTGTACCAGAAGGCCCTGGAAGCTTTTGGAGGAGACCTTTTGTGAATATAGAGTATGCTGAGTTTGTTCAAGTCTTACCTGCATAAGTGGAAGAAAGCCTTCATCTCAGAGGCACATGCTTTGCAGAACAGCTGGACCTCACAAGAGTTGAAGATTTACCCTCATGAGGACCATGGAAGGGCATGTGGGCACAACAGAGAGTACCAAGGGGCCTCCATTTTGGTTGATTTCCAAATGGCAAGCTAGTCTTCTCAGCAATACCTAGACGGAGAGACATGGGGGTGCCTATGGCTGAAGAAGACATTAGTGGCTAGAACAATGGAAAACTTTTTATCTGGTTCATTGTAGAGGAAGTGTCCCCATGGGACAGGGGAAAGGCTGGGCCAGAGCCTTTCTGAATATATCTGAATATAAGTGATGCTTGAGCTGCATTGAGGCCAGAGCTAACTAGCTCTTTACAGGTTGGTTCCATATTCTCTCTCCTGACCACTTGTGTCCTCTGGCAAAGTCTTAACCTTGGCAGGACTTAAAATCTGAGAAAGCAATCATGTCCAGTGTCAATATCATGAAACTCTACCATCTGTGATCAGACCTGCCCTTAGCTCCATCCTCTCTGGCACCCTGTGGCCTTAATCTGAAGGCCAGAAAAGAAAGCATTTTATAGCTACAATGTATAGGTTTATTTTTTTCTCTCAGTATACCCATTTTAGGTTGTGTGGTATTAAACTTTTCTGCCAGTAAGTAGAAAAGACACTTTTTGTAAAATCTGAGAAACAGCTCACAGGCGAGAACAGATATTTCAGAAATGACTCAGAATCATGTTTTGCTAGAAGAATGCTAATGAAATACAGAGTATGTAGTCATGAAACCCATATCACTCCCTCAGGAAGAAAATGACTTTTCTGAGATGCTGGGGCTTGAGCAAAACACTCGCGGATGACACTGTAGCGAAAGGCAAAATGTCGCCTTCACGGAAAGGAAGTGATGAAGGGTGTCCAGCAATCTCATGAAAAATTTCACCTCACTTGACCTTAAGCCTCAAGAAAAAAGAGTCGCAAAAACATCAGAGCCAGGTCCCTCGTTTGTCACCTCCACACCTCCCACTACCCTCCCATGACCCATGTGAGACAGCTTTTACTACATCCTCCCTGACCCTGGGAGAATAGACTGATAGTGTCCCATATCCAGTTCTCCATGTAAAACAGAGCAAGTTCCGTAGCCAGCAGGGAACTTAGAAACTGGCTTAGTAAAAAAGCTATCTGAGATTGCTATCAATAACCTAGAGCATTTCTGAAGACAGCTAAGGCCTGTCTGGGAAGCCGTGGACTGTGTTTCTCTGGATGTCAGGAACAGCTCATGTATCCATGGCTCTTCTTTTTCTCCTTTGAATAGATCTTGTTGACAGACACCCGTCCCTCCGCCTGCCTGTCACTGTGTTTGACAGTGGCTCCCTTTCCAGACTTATCTTCCTTTGCTCTTGCTCTCACCCACAGCAATGAATATGGACAACTCACAAGTAAGCCACAGGACTGACATCTAGAAAGAGCGCTGGCGCATTCACAAAGCCACGGCCAGCTGTTTCAGATCTGAAGGACTCAACTCCTTCCAGAATTCAGAGACTTAGTCTAGGTGGCTCAACCTCGGTTCACATCTCTAACTTTTACTTATTATTTTAGATAAGCCCAACTCTGTACAGCAGGATGGTCTTGGACTCAGCAGGCTTCTGTCCCAGGTCCCCTAGCACTGGGGTTACAGAAATGTACCTCTCTGCCTGGCATCCCTTAAATGCTTTCAGAGAAGCTTCTGGAAGGACCAGAAAATCACACTTCAAGCAACATTAAGAGAAATTTAAAACCTAAAGTAGTAAAGCTATGGATAAAGAAAAAATGTAAACCTCATTAACTGGATTTAGTTTTCTATGAAGTACTCATCTCTAACATTCCAGATTCAGAGGCAAGAGGACCATAAGGTCAAGGCTAGCCTAGGCTACAGAAGTCTAGCCTAGGACACACAAAAAGACTGCCTCAAAGAAGAGAGAGGGAGACGGAGACATAGAGAGATTGAGGGAAGGAAGGAGGAAGGGAGGGAGGGAGGGAGGGAAGAATGAGGGAGAGAGGGAGGGAGGGAGAGAGAATTGGGGTTATAACTAAGAAAAACAAGAGTTCTTACACTTTAGAGATGCAAACTAATTTTTCACAGACAAAATCATTCAATACATCACTTGCTTTTTAAGGTAATTCACAGAGTGGCAGGGAGAGTTACGGATGAGGCATAGTTACTGTAAGTGGACCACGTGGCCCAGGGGTGTGCACGTGAGAGTTCACTATAACATTTTATCTGCTTATGTTTTGAGATGGTCTTTGATGAAAAGTTAAAATTAAATACTACAAGACAAGAATGTCTTTCTTGAGAACAATGATCTAATTTGAAACTCCGTTTTCTTTAACGTTGAAGATTTGTTTGCATATAATCTAAATTATGTGAGTTTTGTCTTGTAAAAAAGAAACCACAGCATTAAACACGAGCTTTCTCTCCCCTCCGATCCCCTCCCGTCCCCTTCCCTCCCCTCCCCTCCCCTCTGCTCCTCTCCCACCTTTCATCCCCCTCCCCTTTTCTCCTCTTCTCCATCATTTTACCCAGGGTTTCTGAGCAAGGACCACCCAGCACAGGCCTGGCACTCAGCAGATGCATTCCTGAGACAGTCAAATGTCGTTTTCATCCAAACAGCTCCTCCTTGTGTGGCTGGCTGGTTAAATGGGTCTGAGGTCACATTACCACATAAAACAGCCAGACCATGACTTTTATAAACATCATTTAAAAGTACAATTACAAAACTTGACTACTGACAAATATACAAATATTTTTTGTGTTCTTCAGTAAGGGAAAACAAAATCCATGACACTCCTCAGGGACACAAACAAGTCCCAGGTACATCTCTGTGTCCCCCTGCTGTAAACCCCAGCCCTCTATCTTCAGGGTTAGACTGAATGGGTCTGAACACAGCAGATGCTCTGAGTGGGAGCAGACACCAACTGAATGAGGCATAGACGGCTCCTGGTGGGACTTCCCACCCAGGGCCACAGGCTCTCCCTACCAACAAATAGACATAGTGAAAATACATCCAGTAACTGACTTAATAAAACCCAAAGCCAAAACATCCTTGAAAAATCATACTCTGGAAAAAAAGACAATCAAACAATAACAACACACACACACACACACACACACACACACATACACACACACACACACACACCTGCCAAGATATCACATGATAACTCTATTCCTGTGCCACAATCTCAATGCAGGCAGGACAGAAGGAATCTCAACTAAATCTGTGTGACGGGAGAGGGTGGCTGGGTGAGAACAAAGATTTATAAGCCCTGGATATGTAAGCAGAGAGCCAGAGGCCACAGTGAATCTTCAGTGGGCTGGCCACTTGGCCGGACCCTGTTCTCTGCACTGCTGGCTGTTCAGTGCCTGAGAGTCTGTGAAACTCACATCCTGGAAAGAATCCTATGTAATTAAAGTCTAGTCTAATAGACTTTAATAGGAATTATTTCCAGGATCAGCCTCGAGACCTCAGTTATCTAACTGTTGTCTGCCTCAGTTTCCCCAGGTATAAAACAAGGAGAGGGTCACAGAACCTACTTATGAGACTGCTGTGGGGATTAATGATCAACACAGTGGAGGGCCTGACTATGCTGCCTCTGAGAGCCCTGGGGACACACACTACAGCCACTTCCTCAGAGTGTGCACCCCCCACCCAGTGTCACCCGCCTGCTACCCAGAGCAGTGACAATAGCATCCTCAGGTGCTGGGACGTGAGAGCTGTCCTCCTTAGCTCTGAGAGTTCTCCAGATGCAGGTCCATTGTGTCCCCTCAAGTATCCAGATGTTGGGAACCTTCTGAGGTCAGAGGTGATCATCTGAAGGGAATTATCTTCAAAGGCAGATTATCTGGACAGGACTCACTTTGCCCAGTGCCTCACTTAGCATCACGGATGTTCAACTTCCGGATTAATAAAATGTTGCTTTACTCTATATAATAAGACTTGTTATCCTTGCATCTCTCCATTTCCAGGAGACTGCACAAGCTAAGACCTGGACCTGGTTCTAGAATGCTCCTGGGAGCATCAAGAAGGGGTCACTTGGGGTCTTTGTGTGCGCGCGCGCATGTGTGTGTGTGTGTGTGTGTGTGTGTGTGTGTGTGTGTGCGCGCGTGCGCACACATGTTTTAACCAGCTAACCCAGATCTGGCTGGCTTCAGGGTGTTTATATGGTCAAGAGATACACATCATGTATCTGAAATATCAGACATACACTTGGACCAGCTCAGCGCAGAGAAGACTGAGACTGGCTCTGAATGTACCATAATCTGTGGGGCTCTGATGACAGATGGATGGTTCTTGTAGCATCTAGTACCAGGCATGACAAGAAGGCACTCATTACCCAAGGGCCACCCTTGGAAATCTAGTGCAGAATAGGAGAGTTAGCCATATCTGTGCATACCCTGATTCCACATCTCTATTCACCCAGTCATGCACATTCACACTTATGTGTGCACATACACACGATAGAAATTAAAATGGAATTGAAATAAGGAAAGAACACTTCACTTTGTGCATTTCAGCCTAGCCATGGCCCTGAGCAACTGTGGGACTTGCATGAGTGGTAAAATGGAACCAGTGGTTTCCTTCTTTACACGAAAGGATTTCTCATGCAGTTTTTAAAAGCATCTTCTGTTAGCTGGGAACGGTAGTGCTGATAGCCGTACGCATCCATGGGGGCAGTAAGTGGCTGTCAGCTACTGCCACTTGCTTTAATTTACATATTCCTTAATCATCTTTAACATAATTATGTGAAGTAAGACTAGTACCATCTGTATATAATAGGGTCACTTACAAAAAAAAATTCTCCAAGTCTATAATCTAACTTCTGCTTACATAAAAAAATTTAAAAACCCAAAGTTCTAATAAAATGAAGAATGAAAAATAAAATTTTGCTAAAGTTTGGGTCTGAGATGAGTGTTAAGGGTTGGACTCCATCTTGGAGCAACTGAGAAGCCATGGAACGTGAAGAGGTGGAACCAAGAAAAAGAATTGCAGGTCACTGAGATGTGTCCTCAAGGAATGCTGTGGGATTCCAACCTCCTTCTCTCTTTCTTCACCTTGGTTATGAGATGAGCTAAATCACTCCACCAGAAGAGGAACTAACTCATGCGATAGAATCAAAAAGGGTCATGATCATGATATAAGTGAGGATCATGATGATACATGGCTCTGTTGGTTACTAATGTTAGCCCAAGAACTCAAGTTCAAATCCCCAAACCCACATTAAGAAGCTGAACATGGTAGTGCAAATCTACAATCCCAGGGCTAGAAAGCTGGAGAGAGAAAGATTCCGAGGCTTGCTGCCCAGTCCGTCTAGCTGAACCCATGAGACTCAAAGCTCAATGAGAGGTTCTGTCTCAAAAAGCTATGTGAAGAAGCAGTAATATGTGAGAACATCACAGTGCAGCCAGCATCCACTACTCTGGGGGTATCTTGAGAAAGGAGGTTAGGGTTAGGGTACCACACTTTCTGGCTAGAACACCACTGCAAGAATCCTTCTGGCACATTGCATCTGGCCTTGTATAGGGGAGGACTTTCTCCCAGGTATAGGCTTTGAAAAGAGATCATATCAGAGTACAGATGGACTGCAGTGACGCACATGGATGGCTCTTGCAGCATGACATTAAATAATGAAAAGGAAGTCCCCAAAAGTTGCATGGAGCATGCCACTTTGACAAAGGTTAAAAATCTAAGTACTGTCTAAAGATATATACATCAATATAAAAGTATTAGGACCATAGATCTTAAGATAGTGGTGATCTTTAGGGTAGAAAAAGGGGGTTAATGAGATCTTGGGGACTATATAGTATATATGAATTTATTTATGTGTGTGGGTGTTTTGCCTGTATGTATGTATGTATATATAGCATAGGCTGTCATCCTTGAGGATGGGTGGTAGGCGCATAAACTCACTACATTATCAGAAATAACTAGTTATATCATGAGATAAATGACTAAAGAACTGCCTCATAGGTTAATGGTGGAAGTGTAACAGCCAAGGATTGAGATTAGTATGATTCTTAAATTCAGTGAACTGGGGAAGAAGTGGAGAAACGTTCCTTGGCTGAGGTAAACACTCCTTGTCATTTGCATGTTTCAGGAAGGAAACTAGGGCGCTGTCTGCTTAAGCAATTTGCTTTGGGACACTCCAGTAGCAATAGGAGAGGCAGAGGCCAAGCCAGGGCCTTGATCATACCCATGTACCAGCTGGCAGCCTTGAAACCATGTGCATAGGGTGACCTGTTCATTTGAAAACCCCGTGGTGTCTGTTCATAATGAGAAGTCTGTTTGGGAACTGGATCGTTTATTCCCACATTAACTGTAGGCTGTTCACCTGCCGTTGTCACCTAGAGGGTCCTGGAACCCTGCTGGGTTAATGTCTCCTCCACCCCAGTGTGTATGCACAGCCCAAAGGCTTACCTGCTCCCCCGCCCTAATCATTTCCATATTCTTTTTGAGTAGTTTCATTTTCTAGACTCGTTAGTTCAGAACTCATTCACAGGGAACCTATGAAAGAAATCCGCTCAGCATTGACTAAGCAGATGAGTAAGACGTGACTTGAATAACGCCACGTAGGAGGCTTCTCCATAAATGAATGTGGAGGGCAGAGGCTGTACTCCAAGCTGCCCACAGACAAGAGCTAAACTTCTCATAGTCTGTAAACCAACCTAGAACTGCTCTTTAGTTTCCAGACTGGAACTGTGTTTTGTAATATCTCCAACAATAAACAACAATAACAAAAACAAACAAACAATAATGGATAAATTGAATGAATAAATAATGTCAACAAATATCACCCTCCCCTCAGTTGGAGTCTTTAAAAAGATTACCAAGAATCTAGGAGAGATGGCTCTGACACTAAAATTCCTGCCACATAAGCCTGAGGACCTATGTTCAGATCCCCAGCAACCACCTAAAAGCTAGGTGTGATGCTGTGGAGCTGTAACCCCGGTCCTGGGAAGAACACAGACAAGTGCATTTCCAGAGCCTCCTAACCCCCGGTCAACCAGTCAACCAGTATCCTCCTGGTTCAGTGGGAGACATACTCTCAAAACTAGGGTGGAGAGTGACTGAGGGAGACAGCCAGTGTCAGCCTTTGACCTCTTTATCATATGCTCACACATGCAAGTGCAGCCCATGTCAAATTCATTCACTATTTTTTTTTAAATGACTAAGGACTCATAAGTAGAAAGTTGCAGACTACATAAATAGAGCCCAGCCATTCTATTCTTAATTGAAGTATTTATGTGATGGAAATGCCCATGTCAGAACAGAGGCAGCGGGAAGACGGAAGATCTTCGAAGGACAATTCCTTTGTAGTGTCCGGAGAAGCTTAACAAACCCATGTTCAAAAAACTTCTCAGTCCCCAGCTTGTACTCTCAGTCAAGGCATTATGTCTAGAGGACAGCTTTCAGCAGAGCTTACACAGAGCATCAGCTATGACAGCATAGGTATCCCAGGGAGAGAGTGATATGCATAATCCTCTGTCCCCATCCTCACCCAGGTGAAATTGTGGGGTAGGTACTCATTGCACACTAGTATCTAACTGTGTGCTAGGTAGCTCTGAGACATCCTTCTTAACTAAGCCATTTCCTATAATATAGCACCCATGATCCCCTGGTATCCTGGGAAAGAGTCTAGATTCTGCTGGTTCCTCTTTGTGTTATCCCACACACACCCACACACACCCCATGTGCCTACTGGTAATCCTTCTCAGTAGAAGACTGACCCTCTTGGCCAAGCTACATTGTAGCAACCTTTCTACCCACTTTGTCTTTGGGCTCTTCAGACATAGTAAAACAACCCCCCCCCTTTTTTTACTCCTGTAGATGGCCATTTCCCAGGCAGTAGACCTCTATGAGGGTAGTCTTGAGACTCCTGGGCAATTTGAGTTCCATGGAGTAAAACAAACCTCCTCTAAGGGACTTTTTAGAGCAACATGGGAAGCCAAATACACCCCCTCCCTGACTTTCTCCTCTAGCCCAGACTGTTCTCTGTGTGCATTCAACAGATGCAGCTGTGGGCAGGGCGGGGAAATGAGATAGACCTGTCCGCCCCTCTGTTCAGGGAGCTGACAGTACACTTCCTTCTCTGGCATCACTGTCCTATATGGTGTTTACCAGTCTCAACTGCCAAAAATGGCCCAAGCTGGCATCTTTTTCTCTAAGGTGGAACATTCTAGCAGAGAACTGGCCCCTAAAGCCAGCAAGAGTTCAAGTGCAACTTTATCTGCAACCAACTGCAAATTAAGGAAGGCCAGGGTTATTTATGGATCTTCAGGGATTTTTTTTTTTTTTTTTTTTTTTTTTTTCTCTCTTCTCAGTAGGTTCTTCCCTCACGGCTTTGTATCTTCTCAACCTTTACTCTGAAGTTACTGGTTCTGAGTGTTTTCTTCCTCTTGCTGGAGAATACACCATTTTGTCTTAATGACTAGAACACAGAAGAAGTTAAAATGACCTCAGTGTACCCAGGGTATACAAATCTGGAAACACATAAACACCATGGATCCCAGCAGCTGGATGAGACCAATGACATTTGCTCAGTTGCTCACTCCATAGCCTGGGAAATGATTCATGCTTCCACCTCATCCTCTTGCGCAGCTTTGAAATTATGTAATTTCTGTTGTTTTGCAACTTAGGAAATGTTGCATTGTTATAAACATTTTAAATCCAAATTATTCAAAGTCATGTAAAAATCCATAGTCGTCAGTGGGGAATGTACTCCTCCCCTATCACCTGCCCCATAACAAGGGTCCCTCCTGTGGTCCTGTTGGCCTATCCCAAAAGGTTTCCCCTGTGGCAAGGTCTCCACATGTCTGCAAACTGAGCATGCTTGGCCATCCATCCTGTGCAAACCCCATCTCCATTTATCCCCTGCTAACATACTAGGGCATTGCGTGTGTGGCGCCATCAAAAGAGGCTAGCTGTTTCTTTATGTTTAATCCTCAACTTCTTTTGCAAGCCACTATGAACCATGAGGAACTCTGGAGTGCAAAAGGCACCTGCCATTTGGAAGGCAGATCTCTAAGCCTGGCCTCTTTTGATGGCGCCACACACGCAATGCACAGAGCCTAGCTGAGAAAATGGACACCAGAGCAGCTGTGGTGCCATGTCTTGTGTGAGCCACAGGTGCAGGTTCTGACACCTGCTGATTCTCTAGCTGACACTTGTCATACTCTAGGCAGACAACTGGAAGGACTGACAAGGGGGTTAGAATGCAGGAGCCCGGGGTCAGGTGGAGGTGATGATACTGGGTAGGAGGCAGAGCAGGTGATTAGGGGCAAGAGAGCCTAAGTGGGAGGGAAAAGGGAGGAGACAGGAATGCAGGGCAGAGGGCAAGATTGAGGCTGAGGGGGGTCTCTGAAGAAAGCCCTGGAGAGCTCCAGCTAGCAGGTGTCCAGGAAATAGCTGACGGGGAGAGGCCAGGAGGGCAGGATCACTCCACAGTTGAAGGGATTTATGTGACTCTGGTGAGCCCTTGGCTAGGTCTGAGTCTGGGCAATGCAATCTATCACAACTCTCCAAGCCTGGAGATGGGGCAAGAATGACAAAGCCCTAGGCAAATGTCCACTTTCATGCTGGCCACTGGAGCACAGTAACCCCTAATGGCCTAAGCTTTTCTATGTTACCATCATTTCAATTAACTGATCCTCTCCAAAGTGTCAACGTCATTTGAGTGGGGAGACTGTGTGATGGACAAACATACGCCACTTCCCTGTTGACCCCTCACCCTCCAGTCCCTGAAATCGCCGTCACTTTTCTCTTCCATATGCTCACATTCGCTTCTCTAAAATGCTTTTCAACAGCAACTAATGAGTGAAAAGAAACATTGTAATCTGGTGCCTGCTGTGCTTTGAATGAAATGTCCTCTGCTGACTCCTGTGTCTGGATGCCTGGTTCCCAGCTGGTGGTACTGTTTTAGGGGTGGTTTATAGAACTCTTAGCAGATGAGACATAGTTGAAGGGATTGGGGGTATATTTGAGTTATAGTCTGGTACCCTTCTTCTGGCTGGAGAATCTCTGCTTCTTCATTCACAGAAATGTACCGAGAGCACTTTCTGCTTACTCCTTCTGCCACAGAGAACAAAGCCCAGGCCACCAGATCTTCTGTCACATTGAACAAAGCCCAGGCCACCAGATCTTCTGTCACATTGAACAAAGCCCAGGTCACCAGATCTTCTGTCACATTGAACAAAGCCCAGGCCACCAGACCTTTTCCCACCTGGAGGGACTGGATTCTTCAAACCCTGAACCAAAAACAAATCCTTCCTCTTGTAACTTGTTTTTTTTTTAATCAGGAATTCTATCATAGCAACATTCAACAGATACAATGTATCTTTCAAGAGTCATGTTACTGAACTTTAGCGTTGCTAGGCCTGGTCAGTAGCTTAGTGGGTAACCTGGTGAGCCAACATGACCAATAGAACCAGAACCCCAAAACCTACATGGTAAAAAAAATGAAGCAACTTTCAAATGTGTCCTCTGTCCTCCACACATGACCGACCCCACCACCTCACTAACATGCAAAATAAATAAGAAGAAAATACCTCTGCAATCCATCAGATCACAGTGGCTGTGAATACTGCATCTCAAAGATATGCCTAGCAAATACCCACTTCTTGCCTGAAAAAGGTCCCCTAAGCAGAACCAAGTAAGATATTTGTGAGGCCAGGAGCATTGGCGTCTGACAGAGGAGAGGAAAACCTAATCCCCAGCCCTTTTTCTAGGCTGATTGGTGCCCAGAGATGACCTGAGAAAGTGCTGGTGCCAAGGGTATTGCCCCCAACCCGCCCATGATCGATAATTCTAAAATAGACAGTAAACAGAGCCTCAGAAAAACAAAGGCATTCACGATGTGCTGGGTCATCCTAGGACAGTGGGTACCTGGAAACAGTGAGATGCCTTCTCCACTGGGGAGAAGGAGTGTGGGTTGCAAACAATCTAGATGAAAAATAATTTTTAGAAAAGATGAATGAGTCTGTGGATGATCTGGCACAAAATTTGTTTAGGCTTTGAGTATAGTGTCAACTTGAACGTTCTTTCTGTGATAAGCACCTGCTTCCCCCTGTTGAGCTATGTGAGGAAGGAACATACACCTACTCCTGTCTTCCAGAGGTTCTGGTCTTTAGGTAAATGGGGGGTGTCAGAGAAAGTCTCCTGTTATTCGGGAAAGGTTAGGGAGGCCTGGTTCTGAGACCCATTTTTTTTTTCAGTTTGAAGCGCTCAGCATATCAAAGGAGAAGAAGGGTCTCCTTTGGTTCAGGGTCTGCTGAGAAGGAGAGGATGTGGAGAGCTGTTTTCTCAGCCCTAACAACGACCCTGTAAGGGTGTTAGATGGCTCATGGGTAACTGCCTCACAGACTTGGACACTGTTGGTTCATGATTTCACTTCATCTCACAAGGCACTGGGGACTCAGCAGCCATGTAGTTAGGTGGGATGCAAAAGGTCCAGCAAGTAGTCCGTCTCTGAGCATCTTCCCCCAGCAACCCAAATGAAGACAGAGATGAGGGAACAGAGAAGGAATGAATTAGGTGAGGGACAACGGAGTAAGATGCTGCCCAGGCAGACTTACAGTAACGCACCCAAAGGCTGAATTTGGTCACTTTCAGAACTGAACATGAGCCCATGGGGCACACTCCTGATTGCACTTGAGTCATTTGTGCCTGGGGATCAGGACAGGAGGAAGGTGCAAGGTGACACGCCCCTCTACTATTTGATAAAATCTTTCTATGGGACTGGATGTCTGTGGCCACCACCCAAAACTTTCACAGCCAAGGGGAAAACAGCAGTTGTGGGCAGGCAAAGCATCTGCAGATGGAGATGAGCACACGATGATATTCACAGCAATCCACTGCAAGAAACCCCAAAGCCTTCCAGCTTCTATTTCTTCCAAATGGGTAGATGCACCCTCCTCTTGTTTGTTTGGAGAATCTCCAATGGTAAAGACATAGTTTTAATCACATGAAAGACACAGGGCATTGGATATTGTGGGCGTTGTGGTGTCAGCGGCCCATCCAGGACAAATAAAAAAGATCTTGGCATTGACTGAAAAATTCAAAGTGAAGCTTGGATCTGCCCCTAACTCTGATGCCAGTAAGTTGCACTCAGTTCTGAGTTCTGAGCTTCATTTTCCATTTTCCTTTGTTTTTTAATTTATTTATTTTTATAGGATAAAGTTTTTTTTTAATCCATGTATCCCCTTGTTCCAACTCCCTTCCCCCTTCCAATCCCTCCCAGTCAGCCTTCAGCCTCCCTCCTCCCCATCCCCCCATCCCATCCCCAGAAAGGGTAAGAGGTCCCAAGGTGGATTACTGAGCTTCATTTTTCTTATCCCTAAAATAAAGGCCACGGAGCTCCATGGGTTCTAATATCTCCCTAGCAGACATATTTGGTAGAATCTGTGCATGGCCCCAGCAGTGCTGGTGTTTGATAGGTTTTAGTTAGGCGTAAGTGTGTGAACTTTGTATGTATTAATACATTCAAACCTCCACCTTCAGTAGACAGCTCTGAGAAAGCCCATCCTCCACACTTTGGAGCAGAAGATAAGAATGAATATTATTCCCATTTTTCAGATAAGGAAATTGAATGGTGAAGCCAGGTTAAAACATATGTGTATTTATAATACATATATAATATATATTTATAATACATGTTTATAATAACACACAAGCTCTCTCTCTCTCTCTCTCTCTCTCTCTCTCTGTGTGTGTGTGTATGTGTGTGTGTGTGTAGTAAGGATGCACCAAATCAGTTTATGTGAAAATAGCAACAACAGATAATCATACCTGAGGGGTTGGGAACACACAATCCACAGTCTTGAGGATGATTCCTTGGGTGTCAGCATGGCCCCACAGCAGCTGTCTCCCACAGGGGAGTCCAACACTTGGCAATTATTCAGTTCACAAGGTTGTGTACCTTAGCCGTTTCAACCTGGCAGCTTCCTGAAAAGCCACTGGTCCTTAGTCATCAATAGAAGCCTGGGAATGCTGGTTCTCCTGTCTGCAAAGGAATCAGCATCTACAAGGTCAGTCAATTCCTCAGTGAGGAGGAAGGCCACCTGAGTGAATGGAGAGTCATCTGAAGAGGGTCTTCCCGGATCCATTCACACAATCAGGTCATTTCGTAAGTGGAGGCTCCCTACTCGGGTGATCCTAGTTTGTGGAGAGCTGACATAAACCAACTGCAGTGGGTAGCATGGGACTGTCCCAAAGAACAGCCGTGTGCCTCAGTACTACTGTTACATGGAGGCATTAGGATTCCATGGGGCCTGCATGTGGAAGGGCCTGGGGGACTGCAGAGTGGTCCCTGCCATGATGGGCTCTACCCTCAAACTGTAAGCCAGGACTAACCCTTCCTTCCTTCCTTCAGTTACTACTGTTAGGTATTTTGTTAATAATGAGAAACTGGTATAGCTGTGTGCCTGGCAGGTTATATAACTTGATGATGGCTGTGGCTTAAACTGACTTTGCAATCGTCTGGAGGTCTTAGACAGACTGGCAAGCCACTAGTGACAGTTTCAGACCCTCTGTACCTGGGTGTCTGCTGAGAAGGAAAGGATGTGGCTTTCACCCAGGAGCTACCACACCCAGTTAGTTCTACAGTCACACAGTACCATGTGGCTTGGAGTTCCAGGGCTCCCAACAGGAAGTTGGTCTGAAAGAATCTGGGAAAACATGTGTGCTGTTGATCTCATGTATACTTCAGAAAGGGAAGGGCACTGGATGAGCAGAGGACCTCTGGGAATTTCAGAGATGTTCCAAAGCAGGCCACAGAAGAATCTGAGTGTGGGAATGTGCTTAGAAGGACCACAGCCAGGGAATGACAGAGGAAGTTGAAGAGCAAATGAAACTTCTAGAAGGCATCAGTAACTAAAAGGAGCCCCCCAGAGCTGACCTTGGAGTTGCAGCCTGGAACAAAGAGCATACTTGTAATTACTGAAGACTAAAAATACCAGGTTTGGAAAGAAAAGAAAGAAATAAAAATTCTTACTCCTCATCCTAATGAGTCTAAACATTCTTGAACATACACACACCCCTTTGTGAATCAGGAGCTCTGAGTACCTGAGCATGTGGTCAGCTCGTAAGTTACGGGGTCTCCAGTGGTCAGAAGAAGACAGACTTGAGCCTTACAGAAGCTTCAGGGGCTGGAAAGAAACAGAGCAGACTAACCAGCTCCACCTCGAGAGCCCCTGACACGGCAGGAGAGAAGCTGTTCCCTCTAAGAATCTGCAAGTCTCACACTTTCACAACCAACAAAGAGATGTCAGGAGAGTTGGGACAAGCCAACTCATAGCCCTGAGATGCAGGTGGGTTGCCAAGCAAAACACAGGCTGCTGAGTTACATTTGAATTTCAGAAAGTACATGGTGCTGAATGAGGACAAAATCTGCATAGTTAATAGTCAAAAAATTAATGTGAGGCTAATTACAACTGTAATCTGGGCAAGCAGATTGAAGAAATCTTTCCACTCACTTTTCCACACTGTTCCCTGACCCTTGGAGAATTGATGCTCATGTCCCCATCTGTGACTAAGCACTTACAATTGCTTCTTCTCAGCACTGTGAACATCATGAGCCTCTGCATTAACCAACTAGAAAAACACCACCAGGCAGCTCTCCCTCTTGGACTAATGACATCTCCAGTTTTGGGTTTTGACGATGTTTAAAGTACCAGGTATGACTTTTCTCTTGTGGAGTGGGCCTTAAATCCAATCAGGAGAACGTTTGTTACCCTATCGCCAGTCTTGCCACTATTGCACCAGTGGATACACAGTGCTTGGCAGGTCGGTATTACAGCATTCAGGGTCCTGCGCTGAGTAAGACCACTGATGTTCTTTGTCCCCCAGCAGGCTTCAAGTGCCTTCCTGAGTTGAGATAAGTAGCAGGGAACATTTCCTGGTCAATTCAAGATTGAGTTCTGTGTGTCCTTGAACCAGGGTAAGAAATGTCTTTAGCCAAAAGGATCTTGCTATCTAGTTTCAGTGAGCAGCCAAGAGCAGTGGCAGCAGCAGCCTGTATTGTTCTGGAGGCCTCAGGGTTTCCCTCACCAATAACCCATCGGTTGAGCACTCCTGCCTGGTGCTCAGATTCCTATTTAAGAACCTGTGTCTTTTTGGAGCAGAATCGTCTATCCGCATGCAGAATCTCTAATCAAACTCCTTTGTAAAGAAACGTGTTTTTAATGAGTTTACAAACTCATAGGGTCTCCTAAGACTGCATACATCCTTTGTTCAGACTGACTCACTCTCTACCCCTTCTTTTCCCTAACCCTTGACCGCATCCCCTAACAATTTCATTGATCTTTTCAAGAACCCAACTTTTGTTTCATTGATTTTTCTCTATTTCCCCCATTTTTTGCTTTTGTTTTTCTGAGACAGGGTTTCTCTGTGTAGCCCTGGCTGTCTTGGTACTCACTCTGTAGACCAGGCTGGCCTTGAACTCAGATCTGCCTGCCTCTGCCTCAGTGCTGGGATTAAAGGGAAGGCCACCACCACGCCCAGCCACGCCCTGTTTTCTACTTCACTGTTTCCTATTCTTTTCTCTTCCTTTCACTCAGGGTTTACTGCACCATCCTTTCTCTGTTGAGTCTAGGAACTGAGATGATTTATTTCAGATCTCTTCTCTCCTAACACACACATTTGGTGCTGTAAAGCTCTCTTGGAGTTCTCAGAGTCCATCCTCCCAATTCTGATATCTGTGTCTTTTCCCTTTGTTTAAAAGTAGTTTTTCTTCTTCAATTTCCCTTGACACTGCCTCTTTGACCAGTGAATTGCCAATTCTTTGGAGAGTTTGCTTATTCACCTCTGTTATTGGTCTCTACTTTATTTATCGGGGTCCAGGAGCACACCTGGAGGCTTTCAATCTTTTCTGATTTGTTGACATTTGTTTTGTGAGCCAGATTGTGCCTTGTCATGATGGCTATCTCAGGAGTCCCTGGGGGGAAATGTGTCTTCTGCTGTCAAGGAATGGATATGCCAGGGAAACAGAAAGGATTCCAGTTCTGGATGCTACTTAGAATGGCTTTCAATTTAAAAATCAAATGAATCTTGTTTTTTGAATTATCTGTTTAATGTTTCAAACCACAATTGAGCACAGGTAGCTGAAGCCATGCCTAAAGCAGAGCCTTCAGTATGGATGAGTTTTTATACAGCTTCGCACTCTATGCCTTCATTTATTATCTTGGATTAATGTAGTCCACTGTCTCAGTTAACCAGACAGGGTGATATCTCTCCCAAGGTCTACACTTTATTTAGATTTCCTGAGCCTTGCACTGGCACCCAACTACAGCCCACCACATTTCTTTAGTCATCACCGTCCTTAGACTTCTCTAGGTTACACTATTGTCCCAAATTGATTTTTTGGGACACTATATTGATTTTTATAGACAATTTTTGAGGCAGCTTTGTTGGGATGCCTTTTTATTGAAGTGTATTTGAGTCTTTTACCATGATCTAATGCGGTGATCCATATTGAAATGGATACAGATAAACCAGACTGTATTTCAGCACATGGTTTCATCAGATCACATCAAGGATATAATCATGATCATGATCAATTGCAGTTGATCTTGACCTTAATAATCAGGGTAAGGTAGGTGTTGCTCTGAATTCTCTGCTTCTCACTTTGCTTTCTATACTATTTGGAAGAAGCTGCCAGGTTCACTGAGACTTTGTCTCAAAAAATAAGGTGGGGAGGGACAGGAGAAGACCCCAAAGCTGACCTCTGGTCTCCACAGCCACGTGTACTGGCAAGTGTTTTTTCTCTGAGGCTGGCCCTTCCTCCATTGGCACAGTGCTTGTCTTGGGTCAGTATCATCCCCATGGTTGCAGGCTTTGTGAAAACAGCATGTGGTTCCTTGCTTGGAGGACTTTCTCCAGTATAGTGTCCCCCACTGATGCACACACACTGAGCCTGCAGTTTCCAGCAATTCCGGTGTTTCTGGGATGAATGCAACATCCTTAGCATCCCTGACTTGGCTTGTGCCAATTTTTAAAATTATTTTATTTGAAACAAGAGAACTCTATTTATATGAGAAATTTTTCAGCTCGCCTTTCAGATCTTTCTTTCTTTCTTTCTTTCTTTCTTTTCTTTTTTTTTTTTTTTTTTTTTTTGAGGTTTTTTGAGGTTTTTTGGATATTCCTGACAGTCACCTGAAGGAAATCAATTTCCCCACAGTGTTTATTCTTAATATATTTTTAAACCTCATGTATTTATTGGCTAGATGTTCAACATCTCTGTCCCTGGTTAGAATTTTAGTTCTGTCTAACCAGGACCCTTGACCATTTTTCCTTTGGCCATGAGCCTACAACAATGCCCAAAGAAATGAACACTGTGTAAACATTGTTCAAATGAATCATGTCTAATCCAGTTGAGTGGGTTTCAAGGGGAATTTAAGCTACAAAAAGATGGCCTTTAGGCTTCAGGGGTTGTCAATGAGAAGCACAGATGTTGGGCTATGGGCCCAGCAAGCACAGCTCTGGGTTGCCATCTAACAGTCTACTGGTGCTGGGCTCAACAGCAGAAGTACTCTGTAGCTGCATAGATTTCAGGTGACATGTGAGAGTGTAAGAGCAATCCTAGGGCCAACAGGTGCCTGCTGGACACTATGGAAAAGGTTGCAAACAACCTCATCTTGCCTTCAGTACACTTTAATGTAGGATGTGAGCTGGGGGTTGCAGAAAGGAACAGAGCCCTGGGAACACAGCACAGAGCTACTGTGCAAGAGACCAAGCCATGCATGGGGTATTGGGAGGGCAGCTGGAAGGCTTCATCCACAGACCAGAGTCCAGGGGGCCAGCCTTGGGAGGAAGGTGCAAACACCAGCAGAGTTCAGTGTAGGGTCAAAGACACGGCTGACAGAAAAGGGGTGTGCAGGTTCGAGGTGACTGTTGGTTCTGGATGGTGGCCCTAGTGGGGGTTGTTACTATTGTGAAGAAGAGTATTGGTACTTTCAGAACACTTGTTTTTGCCAGTTTCCATGGTAAATGCTCCTGGCTGTTCTCTCTCTCATCACCAGGGTGTAAGGAAGGGCTTGGAGACTGTTACTCAATTCATCAGCTTTTTGTATAATAGAGGTTTCCAAGGTGATGCAGCTGCATGTGATAGGGTTGGGGCAGTCCCCTCCTCACCCCAGATATGTCAAGCAATGAACCATGCAGCAAGCATGCAGAATGCAGCAAGCATGCATATCCAACAAGATTCCCCTGGGAGACTCCCACATCAGCTCCTGTCCATGCTGTGTGAAACTCACAGAGATTACTGTGTCTGTCTTGGTTTTATTTATTCAAAAAATATTTTTGAGCTGGGTGTAGTGGCACATGCTTTTAGTTCCAGCACTTGGGAGCAAAGGTAGGTGGATCTTTGTGAGTTCCAGGACAGCCTGGTGCACATAAGGAGTTCCAGGACAGACATGGCTACATAGAGAGGCCTTGTCAAGATAAGGAAGGAAGGGAGGGAGGGAGGGAGGGAAGCAGGGAGGGAGGGAAGAAGGAAGAAGGGAAGGAGGGAAGCAGGGAGGGAGGAAGGAAGGAGAGATAAAATGTTTGAACTTTTTTAACATAGCAACACAGTAAAAGCATTTCACTGTTTACTTCATATCTTCTGACTGAAATAAACATCAAAAACAGTCTATGTGGGCTGGGAAGAAGGCTCCATGATTAAGAATGCTTGCCATTCCTGGAGCAGACTTTGGGTCAGATCCTAGCACTCCTGTTGGGCAGCTAATCAATTGCCTGTAACTCTAGCTCTAACAAATCCAATGTCTTCCTCTTCTGATCTTCCTGGAGCACTTGCACATGTGCACACACACACACACACACACACAGATACTCACACACAGATACACACATATGCACACACACATAGACACACACACACGGATACACACATATGCACATGTGCACACACACACAGACACACACAGTTACACACATATGCACATGTGCACACACACAGACACACACATACAGACACACACACACATATATACACACACAGACACACATATATACACATAGACACACACACACACATACAGACACACACACAGAGACACACATATGCACATGTGCACACAGACACACACACACATACAGACACACACAGACACACATATACACACACAAAGTGCACGGTAATATTTTTTAAAGTTTGCTTATGAGTAGCAGTTAAGCAGTTTTCACTATTAAAAGCATATAATCAATCCACTAGACAGACCTGGCACTGTAAACCCCAGGGTGATGGTTAATTTACACTATCAATTTGCTTGGATTTAGAATCAATCTAGGAGTGTCTGTTCTATTCTATTTTCTTCAGAAAAGTTTAACTGAGTGGGAAAACCCATGCTGAGTGTGAGCAGTTTCATCCCATGAGCTGAGGTCTAGACTGAATAATGAGAATGTGAGCTGAGCACAGCGTTGCCTCCTTCCTCCCCAACTACAGATGCCATGTGACCCACCATGTTCTTGCAGCCCTGCCTCTATACCTCTCCAGCCACGTTGCTCTGTATCCTTTAACATACAAAATGGAATAAATCCTTCCTCCCCTAAGTACCTTCTCAAGAAGGGGAACTGAAAAGGTGGGTACAGAGGAGATCTGGGAACCTGTAAGGGAACTCAGAAAGGCAGGGAGCAAGGGAACAGGTCTCCTTTAACATCCAGGAACAGCTCTGTGGATCTGGGGGAACTTCCGAGTTAGTTAGCTCCCTGGTAAAGTCTGGAGTGTGACCACATCCCAGTCTGTCTGTAACAGACGAAAGGATGACATCAAGGACAAGAATCTCCAAAGAAAGAAGACTAAATTGAGAGAAAGCTTCTCTCAGCTCTCAGCTGTGTGACAGCCACACCATCAGCAATGACACAGACTTCTAGACAATGCTATAGTCTCTACTGTTCTAGAAACTCAAGAACAAGCTGACCTGATGTCTAGCTAGACTTGGAAGTGGTTTTGCAAAAAGCCTAAAGACAAGTGAGGCAGTGTATACGGTTTGCTCTCCTAGGTACGCCTGCCCTTACACAGAAGGAGGAACTAGGCAGTCCACCCTGAGATCCAGATGGTAATGCATGGAAACAGCCAAGCGATGGAATTCACCAAAAACTCCAAGAGAGAAAAGAAGCATGCTCATCTGAGCTCAAAGAAGAAAATGGAAAGTAAATAAAGGGATATGTGTTTGGGATATGGAGGAATTGAGCCAAAAGGTTTTATACATTATATCAATGACCTAGTTTTCATATTAAGTAAAAATGGCTCATTAATTATAAGGGACAAGCTTAGCAGCACAGGCCTATGTATCGGTTGCTTTTCTGTGGCTGTGATAAAATATGATGACTAAGAGCTTAGCATGAAAAGAATATTTAATTTTGGGCTTATGGTTCCAGAGGGATAAGAGTCCATATGGTAGGAAAGGCATAGCAGCCAAAAGCCTGAGCAGGAAGCTGAAAGATCACATCTTGGACTGAAAACATGAAGCAGAGAGAGCAAACTGGAATTGGAGTGAGGCTATAAATGCTTAAAGCCAGCCCCCAGTGACGTATTTCCTCCAGCACTCCCTACGTCCCTCTCAAACAGCACCACCAACTGGGGATCAAGTTTTCAAATATCTGAGCTGGGGGGGGCATTCCTCACTCAAACAACCACAGCCTGTAGACTCAGCTACTCAGGAGGCTAAGGGAGACAGATTACAAGGTCAAGGTCTACCAAGCCTACAAAGTGAGTTCAGGGCCAGACTGAATAATTTAGTGAGATCTTATCTGAAAGCAGAAGAGTAATAAGGACTGGGACTGGCACTCCTTGGCATAATGTTTTATCTAGCATGTGAGAGTTTGATCTTCAGCACTGTAAATAGTAGCCAGTCTTGTGCCCCTAATGTACAAAATATGATGACAATTGTCGTGGAATAAACCCGCCACCAATTTCTATGTTTCAAATAAGATTTATTTTGTTATAATTACGAGCAAAAAAGCCAGCCACAACAATACGGAGCCGCCGCCGCGCACCTGAGCCGGAAGCCCGCCGCCGCTCTTCCGCCGCTCCAGCGCGCGCGGGCGCGCACTGTAAACAACGCCTCCGGGATACTCGCTACAGACAATGACTGTCAGGGAATATTCTGTAGTATGTGGATTTTTTTGTCTGTTTTGAGTGTTTGCAAAAATGATGCATACGTAAGTGTGCAGGTAGGCTTGCTTGTATGCATGCATGCAGAGAACCCAGCAGGACGTCAAGTGTCTTCCTCTCATGCTCAGCCTTGCCAGGTGCAGCCTCTTGTGTCTGGAGACTGTAACACTGTCATGTGCTGGAAACCCTCACATTAAATTAAAGCCATTACAAACTGTTAGAGTTTGATGTGGTTTGCCTTCTCTGAAACTTGGTGTTAGAATTCACTCTTGATCAGCTAAGGAAGCTAGAAACAGTGTGGTTATGGAGCTGGCAGCTAGGGTCCTGAGAGGTGACCAGGGTTAAATAAGGACATCAGAATTGGGTCCATGACCAAATCCTGGTGGTTTTAAGAGGAAATTAGAGCATGCACACGAGCACACACATACACACACACACACACACACACACACACACATGTGCACACACACGCACACGTGCACACATGCACACAAGCTCTAGCTGTCCATCTCATGTTGAATGGCCCGTATGACCCCTCCAGCAAGAAGCCATCACTAGCAGGGATCCCTTGATCTTAAACTCTCAGCATCACGAGGCAGGACAAACCCTTCTCTAAATCTTCCCAGCCTGGAACACTATGCTCCTGACAGCAGGGAACAGACAAGAAACAGACCAGTACTGCCATCTGGCATGGCCTTTGTCACATTAGAGTAATCCTGGGACCTCTTTGTGCCTTAGTTGTCATCCCACTGTGCCCATCATACAAGGCTAGGTGAGCACCAAACACACAGCATGTCAGCTGTATAAAATATATGTCCCTTACTCAGCTATCGCAGGCTTTTCTAATGAAAGGTGTTGACAAAATAGACACCAAAATGTATGTGAAAGGTGTTGGTGTGATTGACTCCCTACGTCTCATGTCCACGCCATTAGATCATCACCCTCCAGTGACCCTGTTCCAGGTCATGCCTGTTGTAGGACAGTGACATGAGTCTTGAACTGGGAATTGGGAAAATCATTCTGATCCAAATATTCTTAAAAAAAAAAAAAAAAAAAAAAAGGATTTGCTATGCCAGATGTTCTAGGCAGAAGCCAGAACTGCAACAGAGTGACTTTGGAAAAATCACTTACCATATCTGAGGTTCTGTTTCCTATTTTCTAATGTTGAGACACAAAATGTGATGCCAAAAATAAAAAGGTTACTGCAAATCACATGACTCTCAGATGCTCTGCATTAGAACATTCCATGTGACTGGATTCTGAAACTGTGTTATAAAGACCACACACATGGCTGGTCCTGAAACCATGTGGCTACTGACTAAATGTTAAGAGAGATGAAAAGGTACATGAAAATGTGCCTGGGGATCCACATCTTTGAAGCTAGTGTCCCAGTGACATACCAGGACCATGCTTGGAGCCTTGGGCTCCATACTCATCAAAGGAAAAAGCAATTCACCAGTATCTGCCCACGTGAGAATAAAATTATGTAAATTCCCCATGTGGAAATACTGCAATCATAGAAAAGAGGTGGGTCTAAGCACCACCCACTAACAATTTAACCATCTAACACTTGATAAATATCTGTTGGCCCCTGTGTGCACTTCCTTTTATGTGCAAAAACACATCATTCATCCATGTTGTATCACGAAGTGTCACAGGTTTAAAATAATGACATGCGTTAGAACAAAAAAGGGAAATTTTCCAAAATATAATGAATGCCAAGGAGCGAGAGGACTTGTCAGATGGCTTAGAGTAGAAAGTACTGGAAATTTAAATATTAGACTTCATTGCAACTGGGACATCTTTAATTTTGTGGCACCGTGTTTTTTAATTATTCAAAATTTGAAAGATATCACAGGTGAAAAGTGTAACTACATATAAACAACAACAACACAGCAATCTGGGCAGGGAGGTGCAGTAGTTAACAGTGCACAGGGCTGCTGTAGAGTCCAGTTCCTAGACTCACTAGGTGTGAAACTCTAGCTCCATGGATGCCCTTTTTTGGCTGTCATGTATACTAAACTCATGTGCCGATACCCCTACACAGACATATACACATACACATAATTTAAAATAAAATTATCTTTAAGAAACAATAATAAAATAACTTCATAGAAAAGAAAAACACCATGGGCAAATAGTGAGATAAAATAAAAAATTTACAACCCATGGTGCAGACCCAAGATCAATAAAGAGCTCCTGAGAATGAGAAAGAGAGCAAACCCAGGAGTCAACAGTGCAAAGGATGTATGCAGACGTCACAGCTGAGCAAATACAATGGTCATAAAATAAAAAGCAATCAGAATAAAATGGCCACTGTGTGAGCCTTGCTGCCTTCGCTAGTCTGAGCTGTACCGTTACTTGGGAGTGGGAACAGTCTCAAGGACTAATTATTAACTTGTCAGGAGCTGGTTTTGCAAGTTGGCTGTTAAAGTTGGTCATTGTTAAAGTGTTAATTATATAGACATAAATCCTACTGATAATAAAAGTAATAAAACCCTAAGATTTGTCCTTATTTTCCTGTTAGTCTTGTGCTGCTCTTGTCTGCATGTGTGGGGTGACACTGTGCAGTGACCACTGGGGCTCATCTCAGCTTCAAATTCAGCCAAGGTCAGATTTGAAGTTAAAATTGTCCTGGGCAGAAATGATATGTTTACACCATGAAAATCATCAGACACAATAAATCAAGGATGTTTTTGAGAAGTGGTTTTTGACACTTACAAGAACATCACTGCAAAAATCTTGTATGTCACTAACATACCCTCTTGGGAAAACTGGGGGGATGCAGGCCCTCTCATTGCATGCTTGTGGTACTGCCCAGCAATCAGCAGAACTCTACGGAACGCAATTTGGTAATGTATACTAGAATTCTAAAGGTATTTGCCTCTTGTCCAGCAGTTTCTCTCTAGGCTGTCTAACAGTTCTGTCTACGTGTGTGCGCGTGTGTGCGCGTGTGTGTGTGTGTGTGTGTGTGTGTGTGTGTGTGTGTGTGTGTGTGTGTGTGTATGATACGTAGCTCCATCTGAGGCCACCCTGCAAGATTCCCAGAAGCATGGGGTGTTAGCCAAGAGTTTCCCACAGAGGACCATGCAGCCAGCTATGTAGAAGTATGGGGATGCTTTCGTGTAGATGGGGTAGTTTTTCAGAAGTAGAATTTCTCATAAAAGCAAGGCATAGGTTGTAGCTTCCTATTACCTGAAAGTGGAGAAGCTGGATGCATTTCTACATGTTTGTGTTTGAAGGGAACTCCTGAAGGGTAGATTGGGGTGATAAAAACCAGTTACCTGATTCCTAGGTGACCCTGGGAATGATGTACTTTACAGTGCTTAAAAGGGACCTTGCTCTATAGTGCATGGGTGTTCTGTCTGCATGTATGTTTGTGTACCACATGCATGCCCAGTGCATTCAGGGTTGAAAAGTGAGCATCCATTGGATCCCCTGGGACTGGGTTACAGATGGTTGTTAGCCACCATGTAGGTGCTAGGAACTGAAAGAGCAGTCAGCACTCTTAACCACTGAGCCATCTCTGCAGCCCCGCAGATGGAAAATGTTTAAACATAAAAAACCGATATAAAAGCAATTGAAATTTAGCATTTCTTCACCAAGAACAGTGAAGCAAATATTTCCCAAAGAGCCATGAAGAAAGAGGAACCAGTGTTGGATTTCAGCATCTGCAAAGAACATTCCCCTGTAGGCATGTGAGAAAGTAAAGGAAGGTGAAGCTGGGGGTGGCAGGAGCTGGTGGGTTGAGAGACACCAGAAACAGAGCAGAGCATCCATGTCCCACTAGGAAGCTGTCAGTGGGGCCCTTGGGGATGCACTGGAGAAGGAGGAAGGAATCGACACTGGCCAAAGCAACCAGGAAGCTCGCTTGAGTGCTGCATGGTGCTGAGTGTTACCCAGGGGGAAAGCCATCTTCCACACAGACAGGCCTAGCCCAGAAGTGGAAGGGCAAGGCCAGCAGAACCCCTCGCCAAGGCCATACAGACACGCAAACATAGAGACAAGAAACAAGGTCAGCTGCCCCCCCCTTTAATTTCAGGGGAAAGTGTCGAGTTTCTAACAAGTGTCCCTGGTATAACAGTGAAAACACATGGAAAATGATGGCTTTTCTCGAACAATTCTCACTTCCTGAGGTATTAGATATACTCCCAGAACCATCATTGTAAAATGCTAGTTTTATTTATAATGAATATATATATTAGTTTCTAACAAGATGTTAATTTCATGCCAAAGTAAAATAACGTAAGATAGATTTTTTTTAGGTTATTTCCAATAGCATTAACTTTTACATATGAAATATGTTACTGAAAAGGGATAGGGTTATATTCAGTTTCAAATCTCTTAAGTGAAACCACAGAAAACTTGACAAAGACTCTTAAAACCATACAGTTCTTTAAGTTATAGACCCACAGGATAACAAGTTGGTTAAAGTCAGCTTTAACTCTCACCTAGATTTCTTCCAAGCTGTAGCCTCACTCAGTTAACAGGGGAAACACACGTGTTAGAATTCACTAGAACCAGATGAGGAATGTACTCAGAGGTACAGAGTTCTATTTACAAACAATATGCTCACTGTGTTCATCAAATACATTAATCAAAACGTTCCCTTATTCTGCTCCTCTGATACTCTACTGCTGTGGAATAATCCTTTTATACACCATAAAGACGTGTTGTTCTCATTGTTAATAAAACGCTGATTGGCCAATAGTGAGGTAGGATTTTGTAGGCAGAGAGAATGCTGGGGAGAAGAAGTGCAGAGTCTTGGAAGACACCATGAGACACAGATTGGCATCTCCAATTTCAATTCTATTTCCACATAATGTCTGGTTGTGGGTCTCTACATCTGGTCCCCTCTGCTGTCGGAGAAAGCTTCTCTGATGATGACTGGGTAAGTCACTGATTTATGAGTATAGAAGAATAGCATTAGGAATCATTTAGTTATTTTCTTTAGACTTGTCATGTTTGGTTTTACTCTATGACTCTGGGCTGTCTATTCTCTGGTCCTTGGTCACTCAAGCAGTGTCTAGCATGGGCTTTCTGACATGGAATGGGCCGTAAGTCAAACAAGACATTGGTTATCCATTCCTACAAATTCTGAGTCACCATTGCCCTAGCACATCTTACAGGCAGACAGATTGTAGGTCAGGGTTTTGTGGTTGGGTTAGTGTCCACATTTCTCTTTCAGTAGTCTGCAGAGTACCTTACCTCACCAAAGAGACTAGAACACAGCGGTAAAGACTCCGTGTAAGCACCAGCTCAACTTCTCCATGTTCAATGAGTTGTGTGGATGTTATCCTCAGCAATGGGGCCCTGCTGTCAGTTACACTCTCTTAATTCTCTCCAACGATAGCTTTCTTGAGGTGGAAGACACAATGTCAGTTATGTGTCTCTTTGAGATTGGTGCCTACCTGTCACAGACCCTTACTTGACTCAGTTCCAGTCTGTAGTCAGAACTTGGGTCAGAGTACCATGGAGGTGGAAACATGGCAAAAGAGATTCTTCACATCTTGATAGACCAGAGGAAGCAAAGAAACAGAACAGGACAAGAACAAGGTATATACAGTCCCCAACAACCTGCCTAGTGTCCTCTTAAACCCAACCTTCTACTTTTCTCCAGCTCTCCCAAATACTATCACATAATCTATCAAGAGATTAAGCCATGAATCAGATTTAAGTCCTTATAATCAATTATTTACAGAAATATTCCCACACTTAGAGATGTGCTTGCCTTTGGCTGTTTCTTTATCCGATCAAATTGACAAGTGAAAACGGTGTGTACTTTTTTAAGCCAGTGGTGTGCTAAGAAAATATGTCATGTCAGCAAAACTGAATTTATTCTGACTGAAACCAGAGTCTGAGAGGCTTAGTCCTTCATGGACAATCTCTGCTCTATGCTGTAAGGAGATCGCACCAGTTAAATTGGGAAGAGAGGCTACAGGGCTTCATTTTGGCTTTGTGAAGTGTGACTGTTCTTTGTCCAGAGAAGAAGCTGAACAAACTAGAAATAATGGGCAAGACAGACACAGGGAGATAAAGAACAAAGACACCTAACCAGAGCTAACAGTTGTTCACTCTGTCACCAAAGACACCTTTAAATTGTCTACCTTCCTCCATTTATTTCCAAAGACACTCACTTTCTGCCCAGACCTCCACTCTAGAACAGAAACCCAACTGACCTCTTCTGCTTTAATTCAAAACATATTCCAATCTTTCCCCATCCTAGAAGCAAGGGAATCTTTGTTTTAAAAGATAGGCAAGGCTACATATAAAGCTGAGGCAGGAGGATTATAATGTCAAGGCCTGCCAGGGTTAGAGTGAATTTAAGGCCAGTTGATGAATGAGATTCTGTTGTCAAACAAAAAGTAAAAAACCAAGCCAAAACAAATCGATAATACAGTTCAATGGTAGAACATTCACCAAGTCATATAGAGCTTTAGACTCAATCCTCAGTATCTTTTTTAAAAAGACTTTTAATTTGGAGGAAGCAGTTTCGGGTTCACAGCCTACCTACCTCAACCCTTATCATGTACATCCTTTCCTAACACCAACATAGCACAGAACGATATAAAGCTTAGAATCCTCCAACCAAGGTTGATACATCAGTATCAATGGTATACACTAGGCTTCATGCTCCATATGCATTCTGTAGACTTAGGCAAGTGTGTAATGACACCTGTCCATCACAATCATGTCATGCGAAGCTCCTCACCTGCTCCAAGCACCCTCTTTGTGGAGCAGCCTATTAAAAGCACAATCCAATCTCATTGTTCCCCTGCTGGGCAGTGTTCCTAAGCCCAGTCTCCCTGCCTTCCCAGTAGATCTGCCCCATATCTATCTGCCTCCTTACCCTCTACCAATCAGCACCTGCCTGGATCTTCACCACATACCGTCCTCCCACCAGGGTCATCGAGGGTGCCGTCAAAGCTGCCAGGCACCTTATCTAGTAGACAGTTTCCTTGTTCTCAACCCTCACAGCCCCCTCTGTCTATCTCTCCTCATGCAGGAGGTCTGCTCTGTAGCATCCTCAACTCTGGGCACTCTGCCTAAAACACAGGACAGACTGGAAGAACGTTTGGTGAGCGCAAAAGTTGCTAGAGCTTTCTTCCTATTGTGTGCATCTGGAAGCTCTAAGATTATCCATCCACTGTACCTGGGATAGGTTACTGAGAGGAGGAGCCAGCATGAAGCCATATTAGCAGCAACTTCTTCCAGAAAGAGAGAGAGAGAGAGAGAGAGACAGAGAGAGAGAGACAGAGACAGAGACAGAGAGACAGAGAGACAGAGAACAAACATGAGCCTCACATTTGTTGCTTCCAAGAACCAAATAGGCAGTGATGCATTTCAGATCTAACTGCAGCTCCTTAATCCTGCTTGGCACCTATCAAGAAACTCCATGGTGAGCAGACTCTGACCACAAAAGTGAGTTCCCTCGCTTCCTGGCCTTCTCAGATGAAACACTGGACAGTCAGCTTTCAGGCTTGGCTAGAGCCTGGGGAGGACAGAAGCCCACCAGTCTTAGTGAGAGTCACATCTCCCAAAGCTTTCTCCTGGACGGAGTCTTCCCTACTGCCCTGCCTGACCCAGCTGTACAAGTAGTCCCTGCCCAGACAGAAATAAATCTGGACCAAGTCTTGGGATAACCCTGAACTCTGAAGCCCCGCAGCCCTGAGCTCAAGTTTGGCATCAATTTCTCACAGACACACTTTATGATTCACTATCAGAAGCCAGGTTTCCCTTCAATCCTCTAAGGAAGAACACCATGCCCAGATCATAACTGTGGAGAGCGTGCCTCTTTTTCCCTATAAAACAAGTCCAAGTGCCTAAGTTATGTATCTTATCAGAGACTATGTGCTGGGTGATTTTAAAATACTGCCCCCCAAGTACATATTGAATGTGCCAAGAAAGCATCAACAGTAAATTACTTCCTGCTCCAAGGACCAGGTTGTGGGTACTGTCCCCATGCAAGCTGCTCACATAAAATTCAAGATGTCTCACACTTTATCTTGAAACTTTGTAAAATTTATTGATCTTTATAGCCATGAAAGAATAAAGGAAATATATTTCAAGTTCATGTCTTTTATTACTGACCCACTGACCATGTGAAATGGCTCAAATTTATCCTCTCCTCCAGCTGCCAGCATTTATGGCAACTTTTAAACATGTCACTTTACCCAGAACTTTGCATGGTTCAGGACACTTTGGGAGTTTGCTGAATAACTCTGGCTTCGGATTCAGAAAAAGGCACAGCTTAAGTACTTTTGCAGCTCACTGGAGAGTGGAAGTGAAATTCACTTGAGAGGATGGTGGACCATCCCAGAAACACAGTGAAGAAGCAAGTTCAACCCAAATTTATGCCTTCCCATGTGGGAATAACAGAAGTTCCCCTTGTCAAAGGGAGGTCTGCCTGCTTCTCTGCTCTGACAGAGGCATAAGGAATATGCAGACTCCTTTGTGACATTTGATATCTGCAGAATCACTCTCTAATAGAGACCCCCAGTGGCCACACATAGCTAGGACCCAGAGTAGGCAACAGCAACCAAAGAATAGAGTACATAAAACAAAGCTGGGACCAGATATCTCGACCAAGAAACATCCCAAACAGCCTAGCTCCAGATGCCTAGATCCCAGAGTTAAAACACAACCGTGAACAGTCAAGACACCATGCCTCCTCCAAACGCCAGCAATCCTATTGAAGTAGGCCCTGGAAAAACCGATTTAATTGAATCACAAGACAAGGACTTCAAAATAGCAATTATAGATATATCCAGAGACCATGAAAACACAAACAGCTGAATGAAGAAACCAAAGCAATTCAAGACACAAAAGTAAAATTTAACAAAGAAATAGAATTACTAAAGAAAAACCAAACTAAAATAAAACTAGAAGTGAAAAACTCAGGATATCAAACCAAAACCTCAGAGGTAAACCTCAAAAACAGATCAAGAGACATGGAAGAAGGAATTTTAGGTTTTGAAGACAAGAAATAGATAGCTCAGTCAAATAAAATGTTAATTTTTGAAATGTGCAGGCACAAAACATCTAGAACATCTGGGACACTATGAAAGACCAAACCTATGAATAAAAATACAGAGGAAGAAACCCAGGTCAAAGGCACAAAAACACTTTCAACTATTTACTCAGACTATAGGCTGCGCTTATTTGTGTTTTTTTTTTGGGGGGGGGGTTAAGCATTGCTATGATCAAATGACTTCTACAACATAAACTTATTATACCACAGTTCTGAAAGATGGATATCAAAGACCAAGGTGTCAGGAAAGTTCATTCCTGAGGCTGTGGGAATCAGGCTGTTCATGCTCCCTCCTGGACCGTGGTCTTTCTCCTGGCACTTCTTGGCATCCCTGGTTTCATGGGTATATGCCCCTCATCTTTGTCTTCATCCTTACCAAATGGTACAAATAATCCCTTTCTATAAGAATGCTCATTATTTCAGACCTCATTGATAACTCAATTATCTCTCTAAGGACTCTGACTCGAAGTTATATGACATCATGAGGTAATAAGGGTTGAGTGAACATACACATTCTAGAGGAACACAATCCAGCCCCTAAACCTCACATATTGGCCCTGGCTAGAGAATCAATAAAACTTAGCACTAGATATAAAGCAGCTTGCAGCCCCCCCAGGGACTGGGGTATGGCTCTATTCACCTCTGTTACCATACTTTATTAAATATAAAATATATCACCACATATTCCCTCTTGTGTCAAAAATAAAAAAGGAAAACTATATATAATAAGCACAATAACTAATATATAAACAACAATTACATGAGTAATGTCTAGTCTGTTTACAATTAAAAAATTTAAAGAACATATTTTATTATTTATCTTATTTTGGTGAGTTTAAAGGATTGTATCTAATTTACTTTTTATCTAACTTGTATTATGAACTGAAAACTATTTGTTGATATCTATCAAACTTATATACTTTAACATTTAAGTGAGTTTTTTAAAACTGTCATTAGAAAATTATAACTCTAGTGTTTTATCTTCAACTCCCTCAGAGACTCAAGAAGGAAATATTAACTAAGTAAACAGGATGTATAAGCAAGCAACTTTTTAAAAATGTAAAACAATCAAACAGCCAGCTGCCTGAACAGTTACTTAAGGTTTTTTTGTATTGTTGAAGTATCCATCTTCGGCCTATAGGCCTAGTGTATCTGACAGACATTTTTGTGAAGCAGGATATTTTTAAAGACCTTTTTACTTTGTCTTGGCAAGGTTTGGCAGGGTTTTTTGGTGTGTTTTGTTTGTTTATTTTGAACATCATATTGTCAGCAGTCAAGGCAAGAGCAGGTTTTTGCCCAATGGCTAACTTTTGCCACAAAGAAGGTTAACTTTATATGGGTTTTTTTTTATGTCTATAATCTTTTTTTTTTTTTTTTTGAAGTAGATTGGTGCTGCCAGGAGCAGATGTTTTATTTTCATAAAATAATAAGAATGTATGTTATTAAAATATCTTAAATGTCGTATTTTGTAACTGAAGTATTTGAAGAAGACCTATTTATCTAAAATAGAGCTCTGTAGTCACCTTTCTGACATGACAACAAGACGCCTGAGATAATCGACTTGTAAAGGCAAAATGTTTATCTGGCTCAGTCTTGGAGGTTCAACTCTATGGTGAATGGGTAGGTGCAACCACTGTAAGACTCTCATTTTGTTGTAAAGTAGTACATTCAAAGTCTGAGGCTGAGGCTATGGAGACAGCTTAGCTGGTAAATTTGCACTATGCATGCAATGGGAATTCGTGTTGAGTCTCAGAACATGTGGGGTATGGGAGGAACCAAGCACATACTTGTCTTCTCAGTGCTGGGGAGATAGAGGCAGGATTCCTGGAGCTCACTGGCCAACCAGGCTAAACAAGTTGGCTGTCTCCAGGTTCAGCAAGGGACCCTGACTCAAAAATAAGGTGAAGAGTGATTGAGAAAGACTCCAGTGTCAACCTCCCATCTTCATGTGTGCACACATGATAAATAAAATAATAGGTCCTGTAACTCAGTTCCTTGGTTTTGGGCTGTATCTCACAAGGAAGCAATGACTTAGAAACAGCTGGGATCTCAATGCTTTGCTCAACCTTGCTGATGACAGTGAACAACCAGAGACAATCTCAATGTCTAACTATAAGCAATGATTACATAAGCAGGCCTTATCATGAGAAGACCCTTCCCTGGCGCACACACACATGCTCCCTCTTCTTAGAGCAGTAAGGGCCTCTCTGCTTGCCTCACTTCCACAGAAGCAGAGCTACCAACCCCATAGGAACTGCAGATGCACCCCAATTGTACAACTGTCAAATTCCAGTTTAGAACAAAGGATAGCTTTGCAGCCAGGCCACCACAGCTGCAGACCTCAGCTTAGGCTTGTCTTGACCAATACTGTTGGTGGCTCTTCCACCTCCGTCCCTGGGGAGTTGGTTGAAAGTCTCATGTCTGAACTTTCTAGAGTACCGTGCATCCCTGATACCTAGGAGCTAACTCTCCTGCAGTCACCCACTAGCACAGTGCAAAATCAGGGTTTAAAACAGAGTCCTGAAAGTTCCAGGAAAGTGTCTCTCTCAATCCCTTGGCACCTCGCTGCCTCTTCCTCCAAAAGCCCAAGAAAAGCTGCTGCAACATGAGTCTTGGACAAAAGGCCAAGATACAGGATCTGAATGTAGTTTTGGCCCCAAAGACATGCACATCTCCTCTAAAATGCCACAGCTAGCGACAGTTTTCACTGGGAGTCCCCAAGCCCTGGAGATGGGGTACTGAGGAGCCAAAAAAACCCAGCTGTACCCCTGAAGTCAATGTCGATCTCTACAATTGGCCAGTAGAGATCATGGGATAGGTTTGCTATGGTGAGCTTCAGGTTGTTTCTTTGGGAAGCATTCAGGGCATTTTCATAGCTGAGTAGGTAGGGGGTGACTTTGGCTCATAGAAGACAGGAATAGCAACCTTGCTACATCTAAGGAAGAAGTCCATTGCCTTCCTTTTGGGAGATACTCAGGATGGGTGTACCCGGTCCTGGGAGGGAGTCTCCAGGCAGTGGGGCCTCCCTAACCTCTAGAGGCTTCAACTTGTCAAGCACTGAGAAGGCCAGGCTTTACTCCCATTGCTAGTTCATCTCTTCCTCGACACCCCGAACAATGTTTTCACACACATGGGAACTCACTGCTCTCTTGGTGGTCATTTCTTTGGACTTCTGTTTATATTCTGCTGGAGATAAAGTATCTGTCAGAAGATGTCTGGTCTGTGATGATCTATTTAAAAGCAGGAGGAGGCTCTGGAACAAAATAAGTACCATGGGGGCTAAGAATGTGGTTCAGGAGTAAAGGACACATAGTGCTTTTCCAGAGGACTAGGGTTCAGTTCCCAGCACCCACACTGGTTGGCTCACACCCACCTCTAGCCTCTACAAATACTACACTTGTATACAAACCTACACTCACACACATGCATACACACAATTAAAATTTAAAACAATTGTTTTTAAAAACAAGTACTGTGTCCATGTGAGGAAGTCTTCTAGAACTATCTTGGGCAGCAGACAAAGTAAGTGGTCCCTCAGGCTCCACAGGGGCTCAGCTCATTGAGAGAGTGAGAGCATGGTGGTTAGCGTATGCAGCAGCTGCCCACATTCTCTGTAGTCAGAGAGATGAATTCCAGTGCCTAGCTCATGACTCAGGAATCAGCCTAAGCTGATTAAGCAAGTCCCTTAACCTTTCTGGGTCTCAGTTTACCCATCCATTAAGTGTGTATAATGCAGCCTACTGCTAGGGTTGCCAAAGAGAACGTGTATGCACGTTTATCTAAAATGCTACCAATATCTAGGACGTTAGCTGTCATTTTCACAGCTGTTAGTATTTAATCAGCTCCAGGGGTGCATTGGAGAAAAAGAGGAAAAGATGGAGAGTGCTCCATCTCTGTTCCCTCCCCACGGGCAAGTTCTATCCTAACTCTAAACACACTGAATCCACAATGGAATGAACTGGCTTTGAACTGAATAATCTCTGCTTGGCATAAACTTGATCTGGGGTACACCTGGCTACATACAGGCCGCTCTGGTACCCATGGAGACTCATGTATGCAGTTGAGGCCATAGCAGGTCTCTAACGGTATCTCTGAATGCATTACACCAACTGTGTGAGGATGACGAGGGGAGACCTTCCCAGAGAGCCTCCTTCATAGCCAGAAAAGATCTGTGTAAAAATGTAAATACTAAAACTATACTTTCCAGTTTCCTCTGAGTGAATGCTGACAGACTTCCACTTTGATCCAGGCAGAAATCTCAAGCACAGATGCTGCTTTGTTTCCTTTCTTGTCACTATGACAAAATCCCGGCAAAGGCAAGTTAAGGGAGGGATGGCTTTCATTCACAGTCTAAAAGGGAGCAGTTAGGTCATCATGGCTGGCAGGCATGGTGACTGGAGGGACACAGCTGGTCACATTCTGCAGTCAAGGGGAGAATGTTGTGCTCAGCCTTTCTCCTTTTAATTTGATTTATCCCAGCCAATGGGACAGCGCCACTCACACTCAGGATGAATCATCCCTCCTCAGTTAAGCCTTTCTGGAAACATCTTCACAGATATACCCACAGAGATATTCCCATTTATAAAAAATATTTTTATTTTAGGTGAATTGGTAATCTGCCTGCATGTATAACAGTGTAAGGGTGTCAGATCTTGGAATTACAGACAGTTTTTAGCTGCCATATGGATGCTGGGAATTGAACTCAGGTCCTCTGGAAGAACAGTCAGTGCTCTTAACCACTGAGCCATTTCTCCAGCCCTCCACAGTGATTTTAAATCCCCCAGAACTGCCTTCCCACTCTTATTTCAAGGATACAAAAAAAAAAATCCTAAAGAACATTTTTCTCTCAAAAATCATTTTGTCTTCAAAGAAACTCTCAAAAAGCCTTTCACTTCATGGCCTCAAACCTTTTGTGCTCTGTCTCCAGCTGTGTGCCCAGCTGTGTCCTCTGGCACTGCCGATGTCATCTCCTTCTGCAGTCAGGGTGCCTGTGCATGCTGCTCCCTCTACCCCACCAGTACCCCACAATCTCAGCGGGGATGCTGTTTCTCACATCTCTATCACACTTTTCTAGCATCCATCTGCCTGCAGCATCCTCCACTGTCAGGGTACCGCCTCCTATAGCAGCTCCATGTCCTTGTCCCCTCCTGCCCCACTGTCTTGAAACCATTACTTTGCACCATGTCATTCCTACCAGGCAGCAAATTCTCAGATCCAAGACTTCTTCTCTTCCACTTTTCAAGTAGCTCTTACCTTCTCACACCAACCCCAGTCACCATTTTTACAGAACCTCGTCTCCCCACCGCCCAGTGACTCAAAGCTGGCAAGTTCGTCTTTTCTGAATTCACTGAGTGTGCTCCTTTAATACCTGTCAAGAGGAGATTTCCTGATAGAAATCAGTTGGTGTAGAAATAGTAGCTGTGTTGGGTAACAGGTTCAGATACTAATCTCATTAAAATGGGACTTCCAGAGGCCAGATGAGCTCACGGGAGCCAGTCAGTTGTAAAACTGCTATGACTGGTGGCTGGTGTATAGTACACAGCCTCCTCAGTGATGATTTTGTTGGTTTTTTTAAAAAAATCTTTGTCATGTTTGTAAAATTCACAGTGTACATAGGTGGCACCTATCCCCAGTTAGTAGAAACACACAGAACATTTAACATAGAACCCAAATCTCCAAACAATGAGAAGTTCTGAGTTCACTTCTCACCTTATGTGACCCAGATTGGAGCTGAAGAAGCCAGCAGGTTGGATGCACAAATGGACACTGTAGCGGTTGGCTTAACTGTCAATTTGACACAACCTGGAATTACCTGGGATGACAGTTCAACAGAAGGGTTGTTTTCATTATATTTTTCTGTGGGTTTGTCAGTGAAGGATCATCGTGGGTAGCACCATTCTCTAGGCAGGGGGTCCTGAACTGTATAAGAATGGATAAGTCAAACGGAACACAAGAAAGCAATTGAGTATGTATGCATTTATTCTCCCTCTAGTCTTAGATAGGACCAGCTGCCTTGACTTCTCTGCAGTGATGGACTGCACTGTTAGTTGAAATTTTAAGCTAAATAAAACTCTTTCTCACTTATGTCGCTCTTTGTCAGGGTGTTTTACTACAGCTTCAGACATGAAACTTGAACACACACAAAGACAGCTAATGAAAGCCTGCTCCTCACAGTCACAAGATCAAGAGAAGACTGCCTAGAAAGACAGCCTAACCACAGTCAGAGCACTTCAGCCAAATGCCAGAAAACAGTTGTGGTCTAGCTGCTACCCACATCAGCAAAGGCTGGGTGGGGAGCCCAGACTCACAGGCTACCAGAGGGTGCCCCAGTCCCCTGTCTCAGAAGGTTGAATAGAGACCCAGAACTTCCAGGTTCCAAGCAGCGTGAAGCCCCTCTGCCCTTGCAAGGGGCCACAGGAGACCACAGGTCACCATGCCAGTTCATAGTAACAAGGCTGCATGGGAAATCAGACCTTCATCAGAGCCCAGTGGTGATAAGATCAGTACCTGTCACCCCTCCCAGCCTTTCAAGTGAAGAGGAAGAAGAGTCAGTTCCGCCCCTCTCAGCCTGGCTGAGGAATGGATAGAACAGTAGGATTACAATGCTCTGACAGATTCTAAAGCAAACGCTACAAAAAAAAGCATGTGCAGACACAAGCACACTAGAAGCCAATGGGAAAACACAGAAACTCCCAGTGTCCTCTCCTTCCCTATTGATGGGATAAAATGCCCTGGCTAAAGCTACTTAAAGGACAGTGAAACTATCTGGCTCACAATTCAGGTTTAATAGTGTGCCATTTATCCATAATTAATTATATAATAATTGCCTCCTCCTCCTCCTCCTCCTTTTTCTGAGACAGGGTTTCTCTGTGTAGTCCTGGCTGACCTGAAACTCACTTTGTAGACTAGACTGGCCTTGAACTCAGAGATCCACCTGACTCTGCTTCTCCAGTGTTGGGACTGAAGTATGCATCACCACCATCTAGCTAATTACATAATAACTAATTAACTAATGCATTCTACTACTACCTTTCCAGCTCAGTTAAGACTCTTCTCTATAAAATCTTTCTCATCCACCTCTCCATTAGAGCAGGGGAGATACCCACCATCTAGTTCATAAGTACTATCTATAATTTCTAGCTGAAAGTCTCGCTTAATAGACAAAGAGCCTCCAAAAGTCAGAATCTTGGCAGATTTTATAATGGTCCTGTGATATTTAATAAAAATAGTCTGGAATATAAGAGAACAGAGCTATCTCCCCAGCCTTTTGTTTGTTTTTGTTTGTTTGTTTGAGACAAGGTTTTCTGTGTAACAGTCCTGGCTGTCCTGGAACTTGCTTTGTACACCAGGCTGGCCTCAGATTCACAGAGATCTTCCTGCCTCTGCTTCTGCCTCCCAAGTGCTGGGACTAAAAGTGTGCATCACTACTGCTTGGCTGTTAGGCCTTGAACTTATGGAGATTCACATGAATCTGTTTCCTGAGATGGGATTAAAGGCATGGGTCACCATGCCCTGACCTTTGTGGCTTAGCTGTGGGTGATTCTGTCTTCTGACATTCCAGACTAATCTTATTAAATATACAATATATCACCATATGGTCCAGCTTTCCTCACTAAGTACCCATCACATAACAGCACCAATGAAGGACATGTAAGTGACATATCTTGCAACTGACAGAATTCCTTGTTCTTCCTTCAAAGATACTTTACAGAATGTTATGGGAGGGATCTCTTACACTGAGGAAACGTGTAGTAGAAAGTCTGCTGGGTCTTCTGAAGAACACACTGATGTGCCACAAAAAGGGTGCTTAATATTGGCAAAGAGCAGAGGGAAGGTCAGGAGTTGTGCTCAGCTGCTTTGGCTTTTGGTCTAGTTCAGCACAGGAGAGCTGGAGAGAAAAAAAAAAAAGAAGGGTGAATCTCACCTGAAACTCTGAACCAGGCCAATGCTATAAGAAGGAACATGAGCATTTTAAGGGTCTAACCTCCTCCCATCTCCTTGTCCTGGTTCTTAGTTTTCTTTTAAAATTTATCCCAAGGGAGGGGGGAATCCAGCAAAGAGCACCCATGGCATTATGACCTGCTGACCTCTCATCCTACACATCTATGAAGGACAATAAAGTAAACTTTGTAGAAAAATAACAACTCATACCCATGTTGGGTATCCAGAAGAGACCCAAGAGTCAAGTTGGATGGATATAGAGCCACATCCATTGACAGATGTTGACCACAAGCCTCACCAGTTACCAGACCAGAAAACAGGAAACAGTGACGAGTAACTTCTAGGGCAAAACTGGAAGACACACCCACATACATGCAAGTATTTAAAGAAAACAATTCCCAGGGAAGAGCATCAGACGCATACATAGAAAATCAGTGGTCCAGGGAAAGTATCCAGAAAACTCAAGAACAGTTGTAACTAACTGGATACAAATTAATAATATAGATACATAGATACACATTCTAATATTTTATATACAAAGATTTTCAATTTATAGGTACAAAAAATAATAAAATAAAACACAAGTAAAACAACTGTCTAGAAAGACAAGTATGGTGGCTGTTGCCTATATCCCAGCACTTGGGAATGGCTGAGACAAAAAGATTGTCTTGACTGCAAGGCCAACCTGGGCTACATAGTCAGTTCTATACAGACTGAAATAAAAGATAGAGACTTTGTCTCAAAAACTAAATAAGTAAAATCATACTTCCAAGGGGAGGAGAGGAAAGGAGAAGACAAAAATATTCCAGTATGTATGTAGTGATGTACACTTTTGATCCCAGCACTCAGGAGGCAGAGGTAAGCTGATCTCTGTGAGTTCAAGGCCAGCCTGATTTACATAGTTAGTTCTAGGACAGTAAAGCTACAGAGTGAAACTGTCTCAAAAAAAAAAAAAAAAATCCAGTTCTTACATGGGGAATATTACTGTCTGAGTTAGCTGTTGGCCAGAGAGCTCCCAGAGCCTGCCCAGACAATGCAGCCTACTGTCATTGCTTTTGACTATACACCAGAGAACGAGACAGTAACATTGTGAAATATTCCTTTACACTGTGTGAAGATATATTACTGTGATTCATTTAATAAAGAGCTGATTGGCCAATAGCTAGGCAGGAAGAGGTTAGGCAGGACTTCTGGGGACAGAGAGCTCTGGGAAGAAGGAAGGAGGAGTCACCAGCCAAATGTACAAAGAATAAGACATGCAGGAAGACAGGTAAAAGTCACGAGTCACATGGCAACATGAAGATGAATAGAAATGGGTTAAGTTCTAAGAGCTACTAGAACAAGCCTAACCTATAGGCCAAGCTTTCAAAATTAATAAGCCTCCATATCATTTTTTTGTACACTGACAGCCCAAAGTAAATTTGTCTACACAGTAATGTACTGGAAAGCAGGCACTATCACCTTGAGCTAGAGGTGTGGTCTCTTGGCCAGGGTAGTTTTGGGAATCACCTATGGCCTTCTATGCTCCAAATACTGGTACCCAGAAGGCCATATATCAGGTAATATATTTTCCCTCTTAGGTCTTTGATGGGGTTGAAGACTAGGTAGTTATAGTTATGACCATCTCATATCTTAGCTAAAAGCATTGAGGTTCTAGATTCAGATTATTCAAGATAAGACATCTTTGAAGTAATCTCTGTATTTTGCCACTTACCAATATTCTGCACATTTAGTCTATGTTTTATGTTTGATGTTGTTCTTATTGATTGTACTTTCACTTTATGTTATTGCCCTTACCCCTCAGGGACATTACCTGATAATTGTTTATATTGTATATAGTTTTATACTTAGGTTTAGAACTTTCTTATTTAAAAAAAAAGGGGGGAGATATGGTGGAGAGCAGGTTCTATCATCTTGACCTAGAGGTGTGGCCTCTTGGCCACTGTAGATCTGGGTATCGCCTATGATCATCAGGGTACCAGTATTCAGGGCATGGCCAGAGGGCCAGTTTAAGATTGAGGCACACAGGCTGGAGAGATGGCTTGGTAGTTAAGAGCACTGATTGCTCTACCAGAAAACCCTGGTTCAATTCCCAGCACCCACATGGTAGCTTACAACTGTCTGTAACTTCAAGATCTGACCCCCTCACATAGACATACATGCAGGCAAAACATCAATGTAATAAAATACAAATAAATAAATTATTTTTAAAAAAGATTGGGGTGCACATACACAGAGCCTCTTCTCTCTCTTGTGCCCTTGGATGGAGAACCTGACCCACTGAGTGAAGCTGCATGGACCCAGTCCAGTCTTTTCCAGGAACTGCAGGACTGCTTAATCCCGCTTGTATCAGTTAGTATTTCCCTTTGAACTCCTAATAAATAATATTTCTTTATCAGTTGTCCATGATTATTATTGTACATATAGATATATATGATACTGAAGAATCCAGCTGGAAACAGATTGGTACAGGGATGCTATGCAAACGTGTAAGGAAGAACAGTCACTAACAGTCTTAACCAGCTGTAGACCCTGTGTGCTTTAACACTGACCAATCAGGGAAGATGCACCCACTGATGCAATAGTGGCATGATGTTTTGTTTAGGGGGTACCCAACCACATTCTAATTAGGGTTGAAGCCTGCTCCACAGGAGGGTAGTACTGTAAATCTAGTCAAAAGCTTGTCACTGGGGAAGTCCAAGGCCATAAAGGAGCATCTACTACTGGTGTGTTGCTAAATGGACATGAACTAAAACTGCCTTTTAACTATGGATATGTATTTCTATAGACTAGTGCTACTCTCAGCCTGGACCAGGGAAGCTTGTTTTTGCAGAGGGTGACAATCATTGCAGAGACTTCTAATGGGTCAAAGCGCTTAGAATAAGTGACAGTGAGTGCAGACAGAAAGACCGTGAGAGCAGGAGCATGAGGAGGGCTGTAAAACTTGCTTGGATAGAACGTGGCCATTGCAATCATGAACACATAGCCACTGTATCAATCCACAAGATCAGCATTTTTAAGAAACATGTGGAACAAGATGAGCCCAGCCAGGACTCCAAGCCATAGTGGAGAGGGAGCCTAAACTGGCCTTTCCCTATTATCATATGAATGACCACCCTAACTGCCTTTATAGAACCTTCATCCAGCAGCTGATGGAGGCAGATGCAGAGATCCATAGCTAAACACCTGGCTGAGCTACTGGTCCAGCTGAAGAGAGGGATGAGCGATTGCATGAGCTGAGGGATCAGAATCATGATGGGGAGACCCACGGAGTAGGCTGTCCTGTGCTGTTGGGAGCTCGCAGACTGAATTAACAGCTGACGAACCTTCATGGAATGGATCTGGACCCTCTGAGTGTAGATGACAGTCAAAAGGCCTAGCAGTTTGTGGCGCCTCTTGTACTCAGACCAGAGTCCATCCTGGGTCCATGAACTGGCTTCTTGAAGCCCATGCCTAGTGGAAAAACACCTTTCTCAGCCTTGATAGTTAGGGAGGGACTTGGTCCTTCCTCACTGGATATTCCAGACTGAACTGACTCACCTTGGGATTCCTTGCCTTCTCTGGGGTGTGAAGTGAGATGGGAGGAGGCTGGGGGGGGGAAGGGGGGGGACTGGGAGAAGGGGCGGGAGAGGGAACAGAAAAAAATTTTAAATAAAAATAAAAATAAACCCCCACAATAATAATAAATAAAATGTGGAAGCAGGAAAGAAATTCACTGTAAACAGAAGGGACCAGCAGGAGTGGGAGGGGGTTAAGAGAGGCCAACAGGGCACTTATGATCTCACTACATTAACATATGTATGAACCTGACCAAAAAATGGAAAGTTGAAAGGTATTTCTAGTTATATCATAGTAAACCAGATCCTTTTATCCACTCTAGCCCCTCCTGGAAGGGCTATGTGACTTCCTTCAGCCATTACTAAATCATCAACAACTTGGGGTTTGTTTGTACAGTTTGGCTAGGCCTCTCAAACACCCATGATTTGCTATAAAAAAAATTTGTTCCAAGGGCCTGCAGCTCACAGACCTAGAGCCATGGAACAAACCCAAATCTGACCAGCAGCTGGAGCCTAGCCTAACCAGAAGCAGCCAGATTTCAACTGACCCGCAGACCCACAAGCAGGGAAAATATATGCTTGTCATTATCAGTCACAGAACCATAGATTAATTCTTAGAGGGCATTAATGCAGCTGTGCCTGATTAATAACATACTTTCTTGCTCAGGCTTTATCTCTGAAGGGGGAAGGAGCAGTTCAAAGACACCATCCTTCAGGCAAATGCAGCAAAGAACAAGATGGATAAGAAAGGCATAACATGTATAATTACATTTCAATAAGTATTGGTTGCAATACAATAGCAATACTCTAGTTATTTAATTAGACAAGGTATCTAGTTGTTGCCTGTCATTGGCTAGAAACGTATTATGTAGCCCAGGCTGGCTTCAAACTTACAGCAATCCTCCTGCCTCATCCTCTCAAGTGCTGGGATTACCTGGCCGTGAGTTACTGTAGCTGCAGATAAGTAATGCATAACTCATAGCTTTGAAGGCTGAAAGTCCAAGCATCATAGCACAGGCAAGGCAAGGCCAGGCCGAATTACCTCTTGACACAGATAGCTGCAAAGAACCAGAAAGAGCCAAACTCGGGCTTTTATAACAAACCTTTCTAAAAACTACTAAGGAGTCATAACAATCCAGTGGTCCCTAAGGTCCAACCACTACCCAACAGTACCACCAGGGGTGAGGGGTGGGGTGGAGTGGCAGACCTTTAATCACTATGGGGATGGGAGTGTTGATTCCTTCCTCCTGGGAGGCAGAGGTAAACAATATCTTCCCCTCCTCCTACGGACCCAGTGATAAACCAAGATGAGATGCTCTCTGAGAAATCAATGAGTGTATTAGGCTCATTTACAGAGCAGTGGGTGAGGAGCTAAGGATAGGAGTGTGAGTGACCTTCAAGCACCCAGCATGAATGACAACTCCCCTGTGGCTATGTAGGTAGACCCCCCCCCTTCCCTAGCGCTCTCCCATTGACATCCTCTAGTCCTTTCCAGAACCCCCAAGCTATACATAATGAAGAATTTCATGCAGCTGGTTGAGAGAATGGTTGTATACTCAGTAAAGATCCCACAATCCTCTCTGCCCTCTCCTTCTAAGAAGAAAGATCAGCAGTCAACAGCTGTGAAATTATTTTGATCTTTTAAAATGCTTCTTTCAAGGGTTAAGGATGGTTCAGCAGTTAAGAACAATTGCTTCTCTTACAGAGCAAGCACTCAAAATTGCCTGCACCACCACCAGTTCTAGGGGGATCTTACGCTCTCTTCTGGACTCTGCTGGTACTACACATGTATACACAGCATGCAAACATTAATTTTTTTTTAAAGTCCTTAAAGTACTCAGAAGCACAAGTCTACAAAAAGAGCCAGCATCATCTTGGAGTAGGACAAAGCTAGAGGATTTCAAATACAAAGAAACTACAGTACTTAAGACAATGCTGTTTGTTGTGAATATGTAGACAAACGGACAGAAAACTGAAAATAAAACCAGACTTTCAGATGTGTGTCTATACGTAATAATGGCAAAGGATAAAAAGAGTTCTTCTATAAAAGTTTTAGGGTCAATCAGATATTCATATAGAGAAAAATTAACTGTATGCCCTCTGATGCTATGCACAAAACCCAACTCCAGTATTATTGTTTCCCTAAAGATAGAGGGCAAAGCAAATGGAATGTCAGTCATGCTATTATGAGAGGAATTGTGTTGGCTAATGTTCCATCAACTTGACACAAGCTAGAATCATTGTGGCAGACGGAGTCTCAGTGGAGAAAATGCCTCCATGCAACTGGGCTACAGGCAAGTCTATAAGGCAGTTTTTGCTTTGTTTCATTTTTAAGCAGTCATTGCTGGGAGAAGATCCAGCCCTTTGTGAGTGGGGCCACCCCGGACAGGTGGTTCTGGGTTCTATAAGAAAACAGGCTGAGCAAATCATGAGGAGCAAATCAGTAAGCAGCATCCCTTCATGGCCTCTGTATCAGGTCCTACAGTCCAGGTGCCCGCCTTGTTTTGAGGTCCTGTGCTCACTTCCTTCAGTGATGGACTACACAAGAATAAGCCAAATAAACCCTTTCTTCCCTGACTTCTTTTGGTTGTAGTGCTTCGTCACAGCAACAAAAACCCTAAGACAGTAATCCTCCAGTCTCGAGCTAGAAGAAGAGTTTTACACCAGGTAAATTAAGGAGTGAGTCAACAGTTAATGTATGCTGCTCTTGCGTAGGACCTCAGTGTGGTTCCCAGCACCCCCATCCGGTGGTTCACAACTGTCTCCAACTCCAGCTCCAGGGGATCCAAGGCTCTCACCTAGCCTCTGTAGGTGCCTGCACTCACATGTGACTACCCACACAGAGACACACACATGTACACATTAGTTCTAACAAAACAGCCCTTTAAAAACGAGTGAGTCAAACAGCCCCAACAAACAGCTGAAAAGGTCCCATTATTAATCATTGGTGAAATACCACTCTGACCACCTCATAGAGAAATCTTTTTTTTTAAACAATTTTTTATTTTACTTATTTTTTTGTTTTTTGTTTTTTGTTTTTTTTCTGTATACTTTATTATTATTATTATTATGAACAAAGAAGTCTCACTTTCTATCCCTGTATATCATTATTCAAGGTCCCTTCCCCCTCCCGCCACATCAGGTCATTTTTTCTTCTCCACAACTCCCCATCCCCTCTCTGGGCAGGCAGCAGACAGTCCCATGGTCCCACTGACCCAATACTGCTTAGTTCAGTCTCCACTCCTGGCTGATCCAGTTTTGCCCTCCTTCCCTCAAGAGTGAGTCAGGTGTTCCTTTAGGTGGAGTGGGATCCGAAGAGTCAGTCCAGGGTGTTTCTGATCCCAAGCTGTTCAGTTGTTGTGGTTTGCAGCTTGGGCATGCTTGGCATTTTTCTTGTTTGTTTGTTTAGAGACCACTAATGAGTGAGTACATCCCCTGCTTATCTATCTGAGTTTGTGATACCTCGCTCAGGAGAATATTCTCCAAGTCCATCCATTTGCCTGCAAATTTTAGGATATCATTTTTTCTTACTGCTGAGTAGTACTCCATTGTATAGATGTACCACAGTTTGTTAATCCATTCTTCACTTGAGGGACATCTAGGTTGTTTCCAGGTTCTTGCTATTACAAATAATGCTGCTATGAACATAGTTGAGCTAATGCCTTTGGAGTATGACTATGCATCATTAGGGTATACACCCAGAAGTGGTATTGCTGGGTCCTTGGGGAGATTGATCCTCAATTTTCTGAGAAACTGCCATACTGCATTCCAAAGTGGCTGAACAAGTTTACACTCCCACCAACAATGGAGGAGTGTTCCCCTTGCTCCGCATTATCTCCAGCATAGGTTGTCATCTGTGTCTTTTATCTTAGCCAATCTAACAGGTGTTAGGTGGTATCTCAAAGTTGTTTGATTTGCATTTCTCTGATGGCTAAAGATGATGAGCACTTTTTCAGGTGCCTTTCAGCCATTCGTAATTCCTCTGCTGAGAATTCCCTTTTTAGATGTGAACCCCATTTTTTGATTGAGTTATTCAAGGTTTTGGGCTCTAGATTCTTGAACTCTTTATATATCTTAGAGATCAGTCCTCTATCACTTGTAGGGTTGGTGAAAATCTTTTCCCATTGAGTAGGCTATCATTACAGGCAAGGGTCTGAAAGACATCAAGCACAGAGGGGACATACTGTGATGTTGCTTTCAAAACATGAGAGTCAGCACATCAACTGCCTTCTGGAGAAGATGTTTCTTGGGAGGAGACACGAAAGCACATTAAGTGCTTTAAGACCCTTGTTTCGATGTACTGATTCATCAGCGTCTACGTTTCCCCATGCATGCCGAAAGATTTACCCCACGCTCAGGGGGAAAAGAAAGAAAGAAAGAAAAAAAAAACACCAAAAGCCTCCAGAAAGCAAGAGAGGTTGACCAGAAACTGCCAGGAGTGTGAGTGAAATGCCCCACTGAGAATGGAGTTGACCAGAGCCTGCAAACACAGTCAGGAAGCAAGACCAGATTCCTCACTTATCGAATCTTGCAGGCAGAATCAAGTGCCTGTTCTTGCTGAAATGGAGCAGCTGCTGCTCTGGGCAACAGACAGAGAAGTTTAGGAAATCTGGCTCAGGCCACATGGAAATCTTTAACTCCTTTGCCTCCTCCCTGTGGTTTTGAACCATCTCCAATTCTTTCCTGATACAACGAAAAGAAGAAATTCATATATGTAGAGTTGACCCCATGTTCCCCCCAAAGAAATTTCTCTCTGAAGGTGAGCTAGAGGAAACAGTGGAGCCTTAGTGTACCACTCTCCTGCCTCCTGGGAATGTCATAGCCCTTCAATGCTGCTGCTGAGTAGTATGGGTGAGCATAAGCCTTATGCCAGACAGTGTTGAGCACAGAGAAATGTAGTAACCTGGTTAATTACAAACATCTACAGTACATATTTTATCATCTCCACCCCTGGTGTTTAGACAAGGATACTGAAGTACATATAGACTATGCGTATGGGAGTGGAAGTTGTCATGAAATGCAGCATGCACTAGGACCTAAGTTTGATTCCCAGTACCAGCTAAAAAGATACAATGACGTAAAATGGGTGTGGTGGCCTTGGAATCACAGAGGTGTTTCACAGGCAGAGGTGAAACAGGTGGAACCCTGGGTATTGTCCAGTCAAGATAGCCTACTTGGTAGGCTCCAAGCCATTGGAAACCATGTCTAAGAAGTAACAAATCTATAGACTAGAGAGATAGCTCAGTGCTTAGAGCACTGGCTACTTTTCCAGAGGACCGGAGTTTGGCTTCCAGCATTCACAGGGCAGCTTATAACCATCTGTAACTCCTGTTCTAAGAAGTCTGACATCTTCTGGCCTCCAAAAACACTGCATGTACATGGTGCACATACACACAAAACACCCATACATATAAAATAAAATGAAAATTAAAAGTACAAAATAATAAAAAAAAAAAAGTGAACACACCTTGAGGAACAACACCAAAAGCTGTCCTCTGGTCTCCACATGCACACACACACACACACACACACACACACACACACACACACACACACACACAGAATTTTGGTACCGGGATAATTCCCCCACCAATAGGTAGCAGAGCTGGGCTTTATCCTGCCCTTTCACTCCTGCACTGTTTTAATTCCTGATGGCACAGGTCTAAATCACCCCCACGAGTTACCCAGGTTCACACCTGCAAGACAACAGTCTTAGGGAATTCAAGTCCAATGTATGCGCAGAGGATGCAAAATGTGGATTCCACCGGGGAGAAAAATCAGTTCTGTCTGACTACCTCACAGGTTAACGTTTTTAGTAAAGCAACCACAAACACAAAATTTTATCAAGTAGAAATGCTCTTTTTCAGAGGTTCACATACATTTTGGAAAGTTCCATTCACCCACAGTCTCACATACTGCTGTTTATTCTACAATAATGGCCAACCCCAGAGGAAGATTTCCCTTAGTGAAAACCTTTGCAGGACAGATTATCAATAAAGAAAGTCATCTGTAGTGGGGTTTCTACCCACTGCTCCACACAGCACCCAGAGGAGGGAGTCCCCCAAGCCACAATGCTACCTCTACTAAGAAGTGACTCATCAGAGATATGGGGCAACAGTATCATGAGCTGGACAAGTTACCTAGGTATCAAGAGGTTCACAGAGCACCTTTGAATGCTAAAGTCATATTTGCACACTATCTACAAACACCCCTTTGTGTGCTTTAAATTGCACAGATGAGATGACTCATACCACACAATACAATGTAGACATTGTGCGAGTGGCCGCTGTACCATATTGTTTAAGGAATGGTAAGAAAATAAATCTGTAACTGTTCAGTACAAATGCAATTTTTTTCACAAGTTGAATCCATGTGTGCAGAATCTTTGAATATAGACGTCCAACTGTTCTGTTAAGATCGCTCTCTCCTCTCCTTACTATCTAGAACATTCCAGAGGGAGGCTGGTAAGCCTGAATATTTCTTGCTGCTAAGTGTCGGGATAGTTCCAAAAGCATAGATGTAAAGTCCCCCAAACCCATGGACCTGAACTGATTCTTAATGGAAAGAATTACACCAAGGTCACAGCTCCTCTTCATCAAAGGATGGACTCTGTACCATTGTGGGGGGTTATAAATATCAGCCATCAAAAGCAATGAAGCATGTTAGAGATCACTGGGGTCATGATTACCAAGTACATTACTTTCACACATACTATCTATTATTAATACTTTTCTCAAATCCTCCTTCTCTGTCTACTATGATATATTATGTAGGTTCTAAAGAAATAAAGTTAGCCTGAAGATCAGAGGACAGAGTTAGCCACAGAGGTCAGGGAGTAGTAATATACACCTTTAATCCCAGCGCTAGAAGTTCAAAACAGGAAGTGATATGGCTGGACAGAGAGAGAGAGAGGAATATGAGCAAGAGGAGACAGGATCTTCCCCTTTCAGCTGAGGATTTGGCGAGGTGAGAAGTGGCTGTGGTGTATTCCTCTGTCTCTCTGGCCTTTTAGCATTTGCCCCAATAATTGGCTCCAGGTTTTTTATTATTAATACCAATTAGAATTTGTGCAACAATCTACAGTGACAGAGCCAGCTCCCTCAAAGACCACAACCACAAAGAGAATCCTTGTTCTTGTGCTCAAACTAGAACCAGGGGGATGAGGGATGAGGAGAAAATAAAAACCAGATACTGCTGTTGTTCAGCATGTAGATCAGGAGACACTGCATCTACGTGGTCATACATAGTTTTCTCAGGAACAGCATCCCAGGAGGAACACATGGGTCCTCATTGTTGGCCCTTCCTCCTTCCCAGATCACCCTACAGAACCTTGTATATCAACATCTGCGATTCAGAGTTCTGAATAAAGGGAAGTGCACAACAGAATAATTATTCTGATTCCTAATAGTTTTATTAATCAGTGTTTTATTCTGGGGTGATCATCAATACAGCCTCACAAACATCCTCATGTGGAAGATAACCACAGGTTCCTGTACTCTGAATCTATTTTCATTTCCAAAACTTTCTCCTCCTCTTGGTACTTCCCCGATGGTGACCCAGTCACAGCTGAACTCTTGGGGCAAATGTGAAAGCATGGCTTCTAGTGCTGACTATCTGGCTAGCTATCCAGCTTCAGACAGTTTGGGTCTGCAGATTCTATCTTGACAGACCACCATCGGGTAGGGAACCTCAGAGAGACAGCTCCATCTTCTTGAGCCTTGCTTTCCTCATCTATAACCTTAAACTAGTTAGGGGTTCCTGGCTTCTTCTGATTTGTTGTTGTTGATGGTGGTAGTGATAATGGTAGTTACAATGCTCTTCTTGTTTTTGGCAGTAGCGGGGATTGAACCTAGAACCTCATGCATGCTGGGCAAGTATTCTGCCCGAGCTATAGCCTCAGGCTTCTTTTGTATTTTGAGATATGGCCTAAGTTACTGTCTTAGTTGGGGTTTCTATTTCTGTGAAGAGATCCATGGCCATGATAACTCTTATAAAGGAAAATATTTAATAGGGGTGGCTTACAGGTCAGAGGTTAGCCCATTATCATGTAGGCAGACATGGTGCTGGAGAAGGAGCTGAGAATTCTACATCTTTATCTGCAGGAAGCAGGAAGTAAACATGTATCATGGAGCTTGAGCAAAGGAGACTTCAAAGCCCACCTACCTCCACAGTGACACACCTCCTCCAACAAAGCCACACCTCCTAATAGTGCCATTCCCTATAAATTTATGAGGGCCAATTACATTCAAACTACCACAGTTACATCATTTTTTATTTGTTTGTTTGTTTTTAAGACAGGGTTTCTGTATAGCTCTGGCTTTCCAGAACTCCCTCTGCAGATCAGGCTGACCTCAAACTCACAGAGATCCTCCTGCCTCTGCCCTCAGAGTACTGGGATTAAAGGCATGTTCCACCACTGCCCAGTTCTTAATCTAATCTTAATTGCAGTCTGTACCTCAAACAGACCTTCAATTTGCAATCCTCCTACCTCAACATAGTAAGTAACTGGGATTACAGGTTTGCACCACCAGGGCCTACTGTGAGATTTACATAAATTAGCATACTGAGCCTATTTTAGTAGCTGACACAGGATGCTAATCAGACATTTAAACTGGATATACTGGGTGAGTGGCACCAGAGGCACCATGCTAAGGGAAAGATATTCTAGGGCTGTTTCTACCTATGGACAACCCTAACCCTAGCCTCTCTTTCTTCTCCATTTTCTAGACATTCAGTCTAGAGTTCTGACACTAACTTCTGTTCAGCAATTGTGGTTGAAGAATGTTTGTCAATAAAAAACACAGCTGATTCTTTTTCACTGAAAAGAAACAGTACTCAGAAACACGCCAACAGACTCCCATGGCCACTATGCCCTCATGACCTGCCTGAGGCTGACTAATCTCAGCAAACATGGTATCACTTCTGGGTCAGCCTCCACTCCATTTCTTCTTTGCAGACATTGGCTATCAATTTTGGGTCTTTCATTTGTTGTGTGAGGTTTCTCTCTGAAATACCATAATTTTCTTTTATTTCCTTTGCCTCAATTTCTGGCATGGATGGGTTTCTTTTTCTCTTTTTTAAGCAAGCAAAGAATGTCAGTCTGAGAGAATGTTTTTGAGAGTTTCTTTACCCAGCTCTGGTTGATGTATGCTGTGCAGCATTAGGGCTCATCAAGCTTTGCACCTAAAGAGAAAAAGGAAAAATCCAACAATCCAGCTGCCAACACCCTCAAAGATTGTTTTTCAAGTCCCTCATTCCTGACAGCCTTCAGGGGGTTGACAAGGCTGTAGATTCAGACAATGACCAGCTTTCTTCCCAACACTTCATGGAGCCTGCCGCCCCCCCCCCCCCCCCCCCCCCCCCCCCCCCCCCCCCCCCCCCCCCCCCCCCCCCCCCCCCCCCCGCTCCAGTTCTGACTGACAATGCCACAATAATTGTTCTCTCAAGAGGCTTGCTTTTCAACTTTGTTATTTTCATTTTTTTCTAAGCTGCCGACAACTGCCATGGCATGTGCCCCTGGGGTTCCCAGTCTCCTTTCCATGGGCTCCATGGACTTATGCACGGTGCACATTAATTCTGACTCTATACTTCAATGGCAAGCAAAGCCATTCTTAGCTGGGGCACTGCTGATGGCTGCTAAGAAGGGATACAGGAGAAGGACAGAAGAGAAATTCTGTCCTAGGGAGATACTACATAGGGCAGTGTGCTGCTCTGTGGAGCAAAAAGTTGGAAAGGGGACCCTTGCTCTGCAGCCGTCCTTGCATCAAAGCCACATTTTCTGCTTTGCTGCACTACGCTGTCTATTAGAAGGACAAGGAAGGGGCTGGGGAAACAGACCAGTGGGCAAATGTATGTGTAAGGACTGGCATTCAGATATCTAACACCAACATGGGCATGCCCAGCCTGCCTGCAATTCCAGAATTAAAAAGGTTGAGACAGGGGCTCTCTGAGGGCAAGCTGGCTAGCTACACTAGCCCATATCATCCATCTCTGGCTTCTACTAAGAGACCTTGCCTCAATGAACAGAGCAAAGAGCAGCCAACAAATACATCTGCTCTCAACGTTGTACATGCACATGTGTGCATGTATAGCCTCATGCACATGAGTTCACATACATGAGGAATTTGCACATGCACACTACATGCACATACATGAAAAAATAAAACTTAAATAAAATTTAGAGGATAAGGTAATGCTTGAATGTAAGAGAGCTCTGAGGACTTCAGGCTTTCTCTTGGCTGATCTTCTCTTTATGTGACAAAGGACAACACACATAAAGATATACACGCATATACACATAGAGACATGCACACATAGGGACATAAACATACAGAGACACACATATACAAACAAATAGACATATATACATACATATGTACATATACACATAGATGTACACACATATATATACACACATACAAACATACACACATAAACACAGACATGCATACACACATGCACATACAAACACATACAGACACACATATATATACACAAACACACAAAGATATACAGACATACATGCACATATATACACATGTACAAACACATGCACATATGCATACACACAAACACACAAACATATACACACATGGTTTTGTCTCCCTGGCAGGAGTTAATTAGAGCAATAACTGAAAACACCTATGGCAAATCCACAAAACCCAGTCAGAGTCCTGAGAACACATGGTTCCAATTCTGTCCTGTCCTCCCTGCTGCAGATAGCTACAGCAGCCGGGAGGGTTCACCCTGCAGGTTCACAATCTTCCCTGTTCGGCCCTCCCACGGCGCACAGACAAACCCACTGTTTTCCTTAGGATAACTTGCTACCACACTCACTTCTGTTCAGTGTCACCTGTCTTGAAGGTGACTTTACTATGAGTCACAGGGTAAAGGTCTAAATGATTTCTTCACGAAGCACTATCACTCACCATGGCTTCTCAGTTAACCTATCATTCCTTACCCCAGTGTACAAAATAACCATGATGCTTAGCGCCAACCCTGAGCCCGGGAATGGGAAGATGGAGGTTCCTCTCAAATCTCAAACTCTCCAGATGTTTTATGCCTCATCTATGGGCTTTTCAAACTAGGATGCATCACTTACTGTTCTGGATAGTGTCTGGATTGTTCTGGAAAAGGACTAACCAATCCTTTAGATCCCAAAGGTCCTGCTTCCCTATAAAATAGGGCAACAGTCTTAGGACAAGCAATTTTCATCCTCACCAACATCTAATTGAGGGTGTGTCTGTGTGTGTCTGTGTGTGTGCACGCGCACATGTGCATACACATGAACCAGTGCATTTGCCTGTGCATGCTCAGGTAGATACCAGAAGCTTTATATATATGTATATATATGTGTGTGTGTATATATATATATATAACTTATTTATTTTTTATTCTGTGTATGTATGAGGCATCACATGTATATTACACTGTGCCCATGGAGATCAGAAAACACTCTGCAGGTTTCGGTTCTTTCCTTCCACCATGTAGGTCCTGGAATTGAATTCAGGTTGGCAAGCTTAGTCACAGACACTTTTCCACAAAGCCATCTCCCAGTCCCTGCTTGACTTTTTTTTTTTTTTTTTTTTTTTGAGGTGGGATCTCTCACAGAATCTTGGCTGGATAGCCACTGAGCACTGGGAATCCTCCTGTTTCTGCTACCCTCTCCACTCAGCCCTGAGGTTACAGATACCTGCTGCCACACATATGTCATATGATTGCTGAGGATCCACACTTAGGTCCTCATGTTTGCAGAGTACATATTTTACCCACTGAGCCATCACCCCCCAGCTCCAAGATCTTGGATTTTCAATCAAGCTCTCTTTTCTTAGTGTTTTCCAAATGCTGACTGCACCGTATACCCAATCTTTCCTTTTCAGGATCTTAGGCCATATGTCAGCAATATGATGTCCCCACCTTCATGGTGAGCACAGGCTGAGTACCACTGTCACCCTGAATCCTGCCCTTTCTTCCCTATAGGCCAGATACTACCTCAGGTCTTTACCAGCTCCATCCATGGAATTTGGCAAGGTGATTCTCAGACACAGCCCTGTCATTACCATAGTCTTGCTAATAAAGGACACCAAGTTCTGAAAGCACAGAGCCCTGCCCAGCAAGAGAAGCCAGGATTCAATCCAGGACTCTGGGATGTGCCAATCCATGCTATGCTGTAACAAATGCAGCTTTGCCCTCTGCTTCTGTCCCAGAACCTCTAACACCCTCGCAAGTTCCTAAATGTGAAAATGACCTCATTATTTATTAGGATGTTAAACTTGATTGTCAGCTTGATAGCATTTGGCATCATCATATAAATAAATCTCTGGACATATCTGGAAGGGATTTTCTAGATTAGGTAATGAGAGAAGACCCACCCTGTAGCACTCATTGCATAGGCTGGGGTCCTGGGCTGCATAAAAAGGAGAAAACTGGTGAGAACCAGCATTCATTTGCCTCTACCTCATAACTATGGTTGCAGTGTGACCGGTGACTCCTATCACCAGGTCTTCCCTACCAAGATGGAGTGGTCTCTTGAAGCTGTAAGTCAGAATAAATCCATCAGATCTTAATCTGCTTCTTGTCAGATCTTGAACTGCAGCAATATCAATCTAAGCTTATGTTAAGGGGTGACCTCTTGGATAGGGAGAAGCTGGAGTACTTAGAAAAACCAAATATACAACTGGAGAACTCATCTCCATGGAGCAGAGGGCAGCAAGCCTGGAGGTCAGTCCCGTGGTAACCATCTCATCAGCATTTACGTCATGAAAGTGCCAACAAGGCTTGGGGGCCTCTCTAGCTGGTGAGTGTATGTGTATATATTAACCAAGGACCACCCCTTAGCACAAACTCAGATGAGGAAGCACATTTAGCCACAGATATCCAACGCCTAACATAGTGTGAAGCTTCCTAAAGGTTTAATGGGTTACCAGAGATTAGCATTCTTCAGTAATTGACTAAGAAGACAGTGAGTCTCCAAAATGCTTCCCTCCAGCACTCAGTAATGTTACCTGCTCTTTGCTGATGTGGTTAGCAGGCCCTTTAAATCAGGTTTTCCTTCTTTTATTAAACAAAAAGCCAATAATGGGGGGGAGGATTTTATGTTCTTTCCACAAATCTGTTGGGAAAACACAAGTTTTATTTAAGATCTTTTTTTCTTGTGGCCAGCATATGAGTCTCTTGCTTGTTCTCCTAACTCAGCACATAAAATTCCCCATGCCCTTAATGTTCCCTCCACCTGCCCCAGGACAGCAAGGCAATGGCTGCCAACAATAATACTGCACTGCGTATTTACATTTCCAAAGTACTTTCACACACGTTGTCCTGCTTCACTTTCTTTCCAGAGCAGAAATAGCTATGACCGTCTTCCTTTTAAAACAGGAGAAACTTGAAGCCTCAGAACAACAGCAAGTACATACGAAGCATTTATTCTGCGTATCCCTAGGTTGTGTTTTCATGAGTTTCTTTACCTGGTCCTTTGGATATCCTGGGAGACTCATGCTATTCATGACCCATGACACAGATAATGAAACGGGAACTGAAGAGGCTGGGACGGGAGGGGGGGGTGGATACTGCCCAGGGCTTCACTCTTGAATGCAAAAAGCCATGCCTTGGCTCCCTGTCTGGCTACCTCTAAGCGTCCATCTGTGATTAAGCCTTTCAACCTGGTTCATAATCACAGTGACAGGTCTTGATATGCCACGTCCCTGCCTGATATACACCCCCCTCCCAGCCCCTGGCTCCTAATATTCTCCCTTCTGAGGTAGGTAGAGTAAGGCCAATGAAGCTCATCAGACCGCTGACCATCCTGAGACCCAGCTGGCTTACTCATCCAGCAGTAAGAATAGGGACGGACACAATATTTGGAACATGTCCCAGTGGGACCGGCAAACAGGAAGGGTTCAGCAAGAAGGGTAGTGGCGGTGGGTAACGCAGAGACTGTTTGCTTTATGGACCTTGTGAACTGGAGACAATTAAGAAGTGCCATCTGTTTGAACTCTCTCATCCGATGAGGAGGACTCCAAGGCCCAAGATGAGAAGTGAGTTTTAATGGATGCTCAGGTGCATGGCACAGCTGGGGCTGGAAGTCCTTATATCCAGGACTTTATTTATGGACCATGCCACCTGAGGTCTGTAAATGTTTTACTCTCTACAGCTACGGGAGTCTATGGAGCAGGGACTCAGATCTCTTTTCTTCTTTCAGGCCTGACTACCTGTCCCTGGCCACAAGGAACACTCTCTCTAGCCTCCTTCCCTGCTATTTTCCATTTCTGAGGTCCAGTTGCATCTCTTCAACACAGCTTCATGGCGGAGATTGATTGGGTGTTTTGGTCTAATTTGTGAATACATAGAATGGGCCTGGGAAATATTTATTCAGTTCACTCTTGATTCATAATAGGAGTCACTCACCACTCGGGTGAAAAGGCGTTGAAACCACTAATAAGAGTAGAATAAGAACTATGGTTTTCCTGGCAGGGTATAAGCCCTGAACATGCAATGAACTGTCACCAAAGTGCTAAAATAAAGGACACGACTATTCTCATTTTGCACCTGAAAGAACCAGGTCAATTGATTCCCCTAAGATAATGCAAGTTAGTAGATAACACAGTGGAGATTTCAGCTGGGGCTCCCCCTACAATGCTTTGACTGATCAGCACCAGTCACTAGCTGTGTGGCCTCAGCCGTTGCCCCACACTAGTCCCGGATGCCTCCTCTGAAAAGTACAAAAGTGAAGGACCTGACCTCCTGCGCCCATCTCACCCCAGAAATGCTATGGTTCTCTGCAGTTCTGCAATTTGTGATGGTTGCATTCTGTACACAGGTCACGGGGCAGGAAACTCAGATTTTGCTAGTGGGTGTGATTGGTTTGAGCAGCTTGCTGATGTAGGTAGAGCCCTGGATGTTCACGGTTGCTGGGGGAAGGTGCTGAAGGAGAGATAGAAGGGGTGAGCAAACATCCTTTTGAGGAAAGACTATCTAACTTCACTTGTGAAAGGTCTAAGATCCGCATCTGATGTTTACATAGAATCAGCTGCTGGAGGAACCCGCAGTGCATGCTGGACTCACCTACAGCCTGGCAGTGCCCTCAAACAACTCTTCTGCTGCCTGCCCTCTGGCTCCTTCTTGGGATTTTTCTCCCTCAGAAGCCCCAGGCAGCCTGGGGACCTTGGGGTCCTCAGTAGAACCCATACCTTCTCATTGCCAGTACCTGGTTCTCCTTCCTTGTGTTAATACTTGGAAAATAAGATGCTCATGTGGTGAGCCCTAGAACTCTGCAGAGCTAAAAGAAAGCCACTTTCTGGGTCACCTCTGGCTTGAAATTTTTTACCTACACAATGGAGCCTTCAATAGTCAGTTGTTAATGATCACAGATTTTACAGAATTGAAGTGAACTTCAGGTCCCCTGGATCTGACAGCAGGGGCAGCCTTGGTCTGGAAAGCCAGCTTTGCTATGCTTTTTCTCTGCATTCCTCCCCTAGGAAGCAAGAATTTGATAGAATAATTCCAAGGGCAAAGGTGCCCAATACCCTTCATGAGTATTGTACATTATTGTGATAAGCAGTGTTCACCTTTTTTCTTTTCTATTCTTTTTGAGACAGAATCTTCTTTATCATGACCTGTCCTTGAACTGATTTTGTAGACAAATCAGTTTTGTTGAACTTTTGATCCTGCTGCCTCCACGTCCAAGTACTGGAGTTGTAGACATGCACCACCACTCTGAGAATATGTAGTGCTAGAACTAAAACCCAGGGCTTCGGGCATGCTGGGTGAGCACACTACCAACTGAGCTACATCTGCCTCTTCCCTTTCAGCCCTGGACCAGACCTGGACCTCCCTCACTTTAAACATGTAGCATACCATTGAGTCACACTCTGGCCTTGGGCTTCTGAAAGGCCTCAGTGTTTGGAAGGTGAGGCCTTCAGCCTCTCCCTGCTGCTGTGACCCCGTGCCTTCCCCTGTGACATCCATTTGTTATGCTATTTGGCTTGTGTCAACCTGACATAAACCTCCATAGACCAGGGAAGCGGGAATCTCAACTGAGGAACTGTTTTCATCAGGCAAATCAGCAGGGAATTCTCATAATTGATGATTGATGTAGAAAAATACAGACTGTATCCAGTGCCACCCCTGAGCATATAGTCCTGGGATGCAAAATATATATATAAAGGCTGAGCAAGCCATGAGGAGCAAACCCATAAGTAGCACTACTATGGCTTTTGCTTCTGTTTCTGCCTCCAGGTCCTTCCCTTGAGATCCTGTCCCGACTTCCCTCAGTGAGGGAGTGTGACCTGAGAGTTATTACTGAAATAAACCCTTTCCTCCCCAAGTTGGTTTTGGTTGTGGTGTTTTATCACAGCAATAGAAAACAAACTGCACATTTGTCAAATGAATTGTTAAAGGGTCCTTCTGAGGACTCAGTGAGAGAATCCATTTATAGCCTAAGACAGCTATAACCACTGCTACAGAGGCCCTCGGCACTCTGGGTCCTGGAAGCAAGTGTGTGTCGTATAACAAGTGAGAACAAGGGTAGCAAATACTGAATGAACTTGAACTTTCCCAAGGCTAGCTTTACTGTAAGGTACTTTCCATTCTTCCAATGTATAGCCTCCATACTGTACTTAATTGCAGCTCTGCTTCTGTAGAGGCCATAAGAGCTGGACAAGATACAGATCTCTGTTACCCAGGGCCCTAACCCTGGCAAGACACACTCCATCAGCACCCTAAGGACTGAACTTGTGAGGTCTGCTACTAACAAATGACAGCCACTCAGCTCCCAGACGCTAGCCTCCTTCAAGGCAGCATCTCCTGTTTCTATGGCAACTTTCAGTTCTTTTTAGGGGTTCTGATCCCCCGAAATAGAATTTTACCTTTTGAAATATAATTGACCTCTAGTCTAGATTTTTCTCTGCTTTTGAAGTGACAAAATCTAATGGACCCTCGACAGAGGCTGAGTCTTCCTCTTTGAAGACCACTGCCCAGATGTGTGTTCCCCACAATCTTACCTCTTAGAAAAGTGTGAAGGAAAACAGGCTCAGTGAAGGGTCTGGAAAACATGGGCCAGGGTTTTGAGCCCAGAGTGGGAGAAGACTGAGGTTCCAGAAGTCTTCACTCATCCTGGGCATAGTAGTAAACACTTGTAGTCCCAGCATTTGGAAGGCAAAGGCAGGAGGATATCTGTGAGTTCAAAGCCAGCTTGGTCTACATAGTGAGACTCTGTCTCAAAAATAAATTAAAAAGACTTGCTTCACTACAGGCTGATATATAGCCACTCAAGTACAAGTACCAGAGCCTGTCTGTTAGACCTATGCCACACAAATGAGCAATCCGCAACCTCAGGAGAGCATGATACCACACTTTCAGATTCAGCAGTGATCCTACAATCAGTACCTGCCTTTTATACAATTGAACTTTGTACATTATAAGAATGATGAACCTGAGCTGACAAGTGTTGTACTGAAGCCAGAGGGGTAGCCCAAGAGTTAAGAGTGCCTGATGCTCATGTAGAGCACCAGAGTTTGGTTCCCAGCATCCACATGGGGCAGTTCACAAATGTCTGTTACTCCAGCTCTAGGGGTGCCCTCTTCTGGTCTTCACAAGCACTGCAGTCACAACTGCACACACACACACACACACACACACACACACACACACACATACACACCAAATATAATAACTTTTAAAATAATTCATGTCTACGTGGAATCTCATAGTGTTATTTGGAAATAGAGTCTGCAGATATAATAAGCTGAGGTGAGGCTATATAGGATTAGAGTGAGCCCTCTGTCTAATGTCCATGGAAAGCATGGAGACACAAAGGCAGTCTGGTAAAATGACCAAGTGAAGACCCAGACACAGCTTCAAGCCACAGGATGTAGAGGATCAGCAACAACTAGAAGAAACAAGGAAGGATTCTCCTGGGGCTTTTTTAGGGAACATAGCTATTTTCTTTTGATGTAAGTTTCTTTGACAAACATTGTAACCAGAAGCAGCTGGGAAGAGAAAAGGGTTTATTTGGCTTACATGTGCACCTCACAGTCCATCACAGAGGGAGAGAACAGCAGAAACTGAAGGCAGGAATGGAAGCAGAGATCACCGAGGAACACTGCTTACTGCCTTGCTCTCTAGCTCTCGCTCAGCTAACTTTTTATGCAACCCAGAACCCCTGCCTAAAGACTGTATTACTCACAGTGGCCTGGATTTTTCTATGTCAATTAGAAAGCAAGAAAAATTTTCCATGGACATATCCACAGGCCAATATGACGGGCAATTCTCCAATAACTTTGAACTGTGTCTAGAAGACAGCTGAAGCCAACCCTGCTCACACACCACCCTGGTGACTCAGTTCCAGACATCAAGTCACCAGAGCTATGAGAGAGCAAACTCCTGCTATTACAAACCATCAGACTGTGGTGACACATTTCAGCAATCCAAGGGCATTCACAAGGAAAAGGGTGGTCAGAGGATAAGGGCATAAACGTGAGTGTGGAAGAGGAGGTAACTAAGAGTGGTACTTCCTGGTCCATTGTGCCCCTTCCCTCAGCACTGGAAAGTCTCTCCAGCTGACTGTCCCCAGAAGGTCAAAAACATTAAGTCTGGAACTTGGTTTAGCCTTCTCCAACCAGTGCTCTCTGTGGATCTGCCTGCTGCTCTGTCTACCCACATGTACCTGCTGCAAGCCTACATCAGGACCACTCCTTTCCTCTGCACTACCTACATCCCTTCTCTCTGCCTTCCAGGAAGGGTCCCACCTCCAATGTAGCAATCACTTCCACATGGTCCCTGTCCTTCTGGTCTTTGCCCACTCTCATTGACAGCGCTTGTTACAACTCAAATCGGATCACAAGGCATCCTGCATAGGTATGTCTAATGACTCCTTTCCCAATGCATTACTTGCTTGTTGCTATGACAGAAAGTCAACAACTTAATAAAGAAAGGGTTTATTTTGGCTTCTGGTTCAAAAAATAGAGTCTCTTCCCTCAGCAGGTGTTTATTATATGGTTTATTCACATCTTAGCAGAATGGGAAAGGGAAATCTTGGGCTAATACCACAAATGGATATGGCCTTCAAGGGCCACCCCAGCAACTTGCTTCTGTTAGCTAGGTCACAGTCCCAAAGTCTCCCCAAACTCCCCCAAACAGTGCTACCACCTGGATGCCAAGTATTAAAATAAGGAGCCCGTGAAGAACATTCTAAATTCAAGCCATAATATTCTGGCCCTCGTAGACTAACGGTCATCTCACAATGCATTCATTCAGATCTGAGGAATAATTTTAACCATGGCAACATTGTTCAAAAGTCTGAAGTCTCTTCCTGAGACATGAAGTAATTTCTTTATTGTGAACCCATGTAAAAAGAATTCTTAAAAGAGTTAGAGACATTCAGTGAGATGCACACATGAAACATTTCACAACAGAGAGAGGGATGGGTGGCTAGCAGGGAAAAATAAGACCAAAATGAAGCAAACACAGTTCCTGCATCTTGGTTCCAGGACGCACCACTGCAGCCAGACGTTTCTGGCCTGTCCTTCCCGACATCCAGACCTGCAGTCCTGCAGCCACTTAGCCGCAAATAGTCATCCAAAGGCTTATATTAATTACAAACTGTTCGGCCTATGGCTCAGGCTTATTGCTTGCTAGCTCTTACAATTTAACCCATTTTTATTAATCTATTTTTTTGCCATGTGGATCATGCTTACTTTTACATCTTGCCTTCTCCAGCGGCAGCTCATAGTGTCTTTCTGTGACTCTGCCCTCCTTCGGCTTTTATCTCTGCTTTGATTTTCTGCCTGCCTCAAAGTTGCCTTGCCATAGGCCAGTTTCTTTGTTAACCAATAATAGGCTATATTCACAGCATACAAAAAGACATCGCACATCACACCACCTCAGCTCCAACATGCTACAGCCTTTGTGCTTCTTCATCTGCAGTGACCCCTGAGCTTTGGGGCGAAGGGGTGTGACCTAAATGTGCCATTTACAGCCGGGTACTGAAAAGACAATTATTCTCTACATTTTGACATTTCAGATTGAAACCATGGCATCCAACAACGTAAGCCTCCTCTTGATATGAGGAAGTGCAGAACCCTCAGTTGTGAGTGTCTGTGTTAAAAACCATCCACTGGGGTGGGGGTGGGGTGCAGCTTCTCTGCAGGGGGCTGAGAGCCGCACTATTCTGTGGGTGGAGAGATACAAATTTAGAATCATTTTGATACTATGTTTAGCATAGTAATAGTAGTAGGTTCACCTGAATCCTGTGAATTACCCAACCATGGGTTCTTGCCCACATTTACAGGACAGATATGTTTTCTCTTGTAGAGCGAGTCTTAAATCCAATCAGAAAGTGGTTACCTTCATAATATTCATACCATTATTGCTCCCATAGGCATACTTTCCCGCTGTCATTATAATACTTCACAGAATTTGTAGCTCAGTGAGACTATTGACAGCTTCTCCCCCAGGCAACCTACATAGCACCTTCTGATACTGTGAAAGCCAGCTCTCAGGGAGGAAGCTCCCCGGTCAAAACCAATTTGATTTGTTCATGTGACTAATGAATGTGATGTCTTCAGCGAGAATGTTCTATCATCAAGTCCTGGGGGGGGGCAGCCAACAGCATGGCAAGAGTATTGTTCTGGGGGCTCCCAGGATATCAACAACTTAAAGAAGGTACCTCAACCTAGTATTGGGGTATTGGTGATTGATGGCTTCTGGAAAAAACACAATTGTCTGTGTAGGGTAACTCCAATTGAATTCTCATATGAAGATGTATTCTGTATGCTTACAAAATAGCTTCCATGGGGATTTTTCAATGTCCTGCTGTTAGTTATGTCCCCATCCTCTTCATCTTACTCCCTCCATTCCTGTCAGTCTTCACTCGAACACCTCTTTCCTCTTCCCCTCAGATCACCCGTGTCCACAATCCTAAAGGATTTTCAGCATCTTTAAAGGCAAATCTCAGTTACAGAGACTAGGGTACAGAGAGCAAGGAAATACTCCTCTGAGGTCCTTTCCTTTGAGCTCCTATGCAAAATGCTATCCCTAATACACCTGGGCAAACAGGTAACTTGTACATAGCATTCACCTAAGTAAACGCTTTAAAACCAAAATAAGCAGGTTGAACCACAAGAATCAGCAGCATTTGACCTATAACAACATTCTGACCCAACCTCAGCATGTGACAGGTCAACCAACTCTTTTTAAACCCATGGACTGAGCAGAATAACATAAACACCATACTTAAAGCCTTGCCCCGGTCTTTACAGGTATAATTACCTTAACAAGATAACAGTTCTCCCCTTAACATTAGCCCTGAGTTTCCTGCAAGAAAAAGAAAGCAACTAGATTTTACATCTAACAAAAAAAAAAAAAGCTTTGCTTAGAGTGTGGTGGGGACTGGAGAGATGGCTCAATGACTATGATTGTTCACATAGAGTTCAGTTCCCAGTCCCCATGTCAAGTGACTCACAGCTGCCTGTAATTCCAGTTTCAGGGGATCTGACACCCCCCCTTTTTTTTCTTTTTCTTTTTTTTTGTAACTACACTCATGAGCACATACACTACAGAATTTAAAATGAAAATTTTAACTAAAAAACTCCCCTCATAAATATAGTTTAAAATTTTTAAATTAAAATAAAATTAACTTTGGGGTGGGAAGATAGTCTAGTCGATAAAACATTTGTCCAGATGTGTAAGGGCTGCAGCAGGGTCCCCCTGTAACCCCAGTGCCTGAACTGTAGAGACAGAGGATCCCTAGAGCCCAGCTAGTTAAACTAGCCTGGGCTGGTAAGCTTTGGGTTAAGTAGAGATCCTGTCTCAATAAATAAGATGGTGAATGAGGAGGATTACCCCTGATGTCCAATGTGGGCCTCCACATGCACACATAAGTGTGTACTCTCGTACACATGTGTAGTACATGCACATACATGTGTATACATATGCGTGCACACATACACACACTGTACACATATACACATAGAACAATTTGCTTTAAGGTGGAAAAATTATGACTTTTTTAATTCTAAGCCTATGATTTGTGGCAGAGGTGACCATTGGTGGATATAAACAATGAACACTGTCATCCACTCACACAGTTCCACCATATGGTCCCTGAGGCTTTAAAGTTCCTCTATGGCTGTGTTAGTTTTATATGGCTGAATACTGAAGTGTCACACACTAATAACTTAAAACTACACCCATCTGTCATATACAGTTCATCTGGTCCCCTGTATACACACAGTATGGTTAGATTCTTTGTTTGGTCTTATAAGGCTGAAACCAAAGCATAGAGATAGTAGACTTCCTTTCTAGAAGCTCAAGGGACAGTTTGGCCAAGTTCACTCAGGTTGTAGGATGAGAGACCTGCAGGAGTAAAGTCCCTAAAGACTATAAGACGTGGTTAGCCATCACCCATGTCCCTTGCCATGTTGTCCCTCCATCCTCAGACCCAATGGTAGAGTCAGTCCCCTTCACATTAATTGCTCTCACTCTTGGTATCTCTTTCACCAGGAAGATCCCGGACCCTTCAAAGTGAACAACCTGTTAGTTCAGGCTCACCCAAGATAGTTTCTTTTTCCCAATAATCAGTCTACTTGAAACTCATTTTTATCTTCAAATCCCACCCCCGCAGCACCTGTTTTGGTGTCTGACTACACAGTTGGGAGAAGGTGAATGCGTACCAGGGAGCAGAGACTTTGGGAATTGTTGTAGTGACTTAGATTTGGATACATAAGTCACTGTCTTCTTTTCAACAACAGTGGGAAAGAGTCCTTTACTTCTAATTGTTTCAATATGTTAGAAAATGAAACTTCTTTTGGAGCTGACAATCCATTCTGTAGCCAAGCTGGCAACATTTCAGAGACCAAATAAAATCCAGCCTACTCTGAAAGCTGTTTGCTTAGGGCCTGGTGTTAAAGTCTCCAAGAACTTATTACTATCATCAGAATTGCAGGGTCACTTGGACACTGTAGGCTACCAAATGATGTTCTAGGAACAATCAGGATCCTGAGCAGGTAGGTCAAACTGGGTGTCTCCTACACTTGCTGTTCTTATGAGGAGTTGTGGCTCATCAAAACTCAATACACAATGTGATGCCCTGAACCAGCCTAAAAGCCTGGATAAAATGCAGAGCCCAGGGCTGCATGCCAAACCTGCTGAGCCCAAGGCTGCATCTCCACAAGGGTTTAGATTGGAGAAGCAGTGTTATAAACCTCCCAGGTAATAGAACCAAAAGTTGAGGATAATGGATTGTAATTAGGCCATGAGTATGACCCTCAGATAGAATTAATCTCCTTTAAAAAGAGTCTTCAGAGAGCACGCACACACACGCACACAATCATTCTTCCATGCAGACACATGCATGATCGTGAACGACAAGCCCTGTGCAGACACTGAACCTGCCAGCACCCTGACCTTGGGCCTTTTAGCATTTAATGTACATTATGTTAGGAAACTCTTAGTCTAGTCGAAAGTGGCCTCCAGGAGAGAAGAAGCCCTCCCTTGTCTGTCTCATGTCATGGCAGCATGTCATGGGGCAGGCTGGCCCTCTAATTCGGTGACCTCAAAGTTACTGAGAGGCAGCACACATGTACTCAATAAACAGACCTGGGTTTGAATTCTGCATCTGCTCTTTCTAGCCATGTGACAATTTGGATGTCATACTGATGCTCGGAGCATGTTTTTCTTGGATATTCAATCTTCTCGGTCTGGTTTTCCCTCCAGAACTGCCACACTTCCCCGAGACTGGAAGGCTTCATTGTCACCCATGGCTCTGACCTCTGTTGCTTACTGAGGTCACCCAGGGACCCTTACTGATAGAAGAAACCCCAGATGACATCTTTATTACTTTGTGTTAGAAGAAAGAGCTCCAGAGTATTTACTCATCCCTTCTGCCCACAGCTAACTAGCTGGAGGTGGTCACGTGACTCACCAGCCTCAAGGAGCAGCAAGCAGCAGCCTTTCATCCAGACTGTGAAGACTAGCAGGTAGTTGTTGGCCAAAGACCTCCAGCCCACTAATGGGGAAGACAGAAAGGAGGCAGGTGGGTGGCTTCAAGACCCCCCAAGTCTCCCTTGGCTGCCCTATCCTCAGGGTATTTTGAGTAGCTATTACAAAGCCCCAAGAACCATTTCTCCAGGGGCATTTTCCAATACGTAGTAAAATCCAGGAGGGCACTGTAGCCCTTCCCCCACTCACCAGCTAGTCCCAGAGCCCATGTTGCTGACAGGACAATGCCTATCCTCACTCTGGTGTCTAATTCTCTCAGAGATGGTGAGGCTTCCCTTTTAGGAGCAGAATCTGCCCTACTGTAGAATATCCATACCTAGAGCTCAGGGAGGTTGGAAGGTCCCAGGTCCAGGTCTGTGGCTTTATGTCAGAAGAACATGGGCTCCCCCAGGGGCTTTGCAGCCAGTGTTCTAGTCTTAACAATGTCACTTTCTAGAGTTTGACTAGGGGCAAGTACACAAACTGATCTGGACCTTGGTTTTCTTCTAGGAGCCTGGGGCCTTTAACAGCATCTCCTTTACAAGGCGGAGGTTCTGTGCAAAGATTAAGGAGAGGGATTACTATGTAGCCTTGGCTACCCAAACTGCTCTGGTCCAAATGCTTGTGTTGAACCCCAAGGTTCAAATAGGATGAGACCAGGGTAGAGCACACTGGCTGGCAAAGAAGTGATCTTGCAACTTGAGTTTCGAAGTCTGTGGAGTGTTGCTTGGGTTCTTGAGGGGTGGGGGGCCCATTTCATGAGTGTGGTGACTGTTCTTGGTTGTTAACTTGACTATATCTGGAATTAACTGAAACCCCAGGCCACAGGGCACACCTATGGGGTGTTTTAGTTAACTGGATCTTTTGAAGTAGGAAGACTCTTTAAATTCAGATCACTTAGGTCAGAAGACTTACTCTAAATCCCACACCTTCTGGTGGCAGCCTATATAAAGGACATAGGAGAAGGAAGCTTTTGCTCTTTGCCTGCCTGTCCTAGCTCTCATTGGTATTAGAACCTACTTCTTTGGGATTCTGACATATACTGAAGACCAGTAAGACATCCAGCCTTCTGGACTAAACAACTACAGGATTCTTGAATTTTCTATTGTTAAATAGCTATTGTTGGACTAGCTGGAGCCTAATCTGTAAGCACTCTAGTAAATCCCTTTTTTATACAGAGAGAGATTCATTTTCTCAGCTCTGTTCCTCTAAAGAATGCTGGCTAATACAGTAAGTGAGCTGAGATAGAACTGGTGGGTGCAAAAGGCAACCTGGCTTAGTTCCTAGCTTCCTCTTAGGGACACTGACCATAACTGATGGCTGGATGTCCCAGCCTGGCTGTAGACAAGGCTCCTGATCTCATCACTCACATCCCACCCACAGGTCCCAGTACCTCTGGGAACAGTCACACAGTAAAGAAACTTGGAGGGCTTTTCATGCTGTAACTGAAGTGAGTAGCAGATCTCAGTGGCCTCTCCAGCAGGCTGTGTCCAAGGAACTTGTGAATAACACAGAGTGTTGAGGGTGTGAGGGACAGTCTGGCCTTTTATCCACATAGTCGTTGGCAAGTGGCACATGTTTCATGCCTCCATTTAAAAACCAGCTGTGTGAAGTGAAGGCATCATGCCTGGTCTTTCGGAGCACCACACTTCTTATTTTATTTTTGTAGAATATATTTTTAGTGGTTATTGCTTTGGAATATGGCAGTTATTTTCTCATCCTGAGCATGAGGAAAAGCAAGGATTACCACTGTAATATGTTTTATTTCCAAGGGCTTATTTTGGATGAACCAGAGAAGTTCTACAATGCTCCATGTGTTCTTAGCAGAAATGACAGTAGCATCCTTTGACCAAATGAAGGCCTGACAAGTGTGCCTGCCTTCATATGTTACGGATATGCTATCCATCCCACAGGTGGGTTTTGTTAGGCTTGGAGACATGGGCAAATGACCCCTTGAGGACATTTAGGAAATCAGTGGGGACCTTTTTTTTTTTTTACCATGATGACTCTTGGTTCCCATCTGGATCCACTGAGTCTAAATTGTAGTGACTCTTTGTTTAGAAACAAGCCAGGGAGTAAGCACCATTTTCACTAGCACAGAACACTGCAAAGCGGTTCCTTCCAGAAGTGAGAGAACTGGGCAAAGAAAAGAAGGCTGAGATGTCTATCCAGGGCTCTCTGCATTTAAATATATACTACTGACCCAAAGTATATTTACATACAAAACAGAAAAAAGTTCATGCTATAAAAGTTCTCTTTGGGGACAAGACAGGGTCAGTGTTATCAGAAATAAGGCCTTCCAAGTCCCTCCAAGATTCTGTCTTCTATACCAAAACAGATCTCCCTGGGCCTTGCTATTCTCAGAAATTTTCTTTAAGGTTAAGGCCAAATACTGTATTGCCTGGCCCACTAACACATCCTAAACTTTTTGGCAACTGATGGGTCCCAGACTCCCCCTCTTACCTTTAGAAGATGCTCCATCACCTGATCCAAACTGTGGTCTCAAATTCAGGTCTTGGTTATTATTCCCTTCCAGTCAGGTCTGCCTTCCACCTCCATGTCTGGAAGGAGAACATGACTACCTGCCCCATGGAGTTTTGATAGGGGCTGCACAACACTTACAGGACATGAACAATATTTATAGGATATATATCTACCCCAGCAAACATGATCACCCCACTGATGAAATCTCTACAGTCCAAAATCCTGAAGCAGGTTTGGGCTGGGGGTAAATTGAACCCTTTCCTTTATATCCCAAGTAACATCTCAATTTGAGGATCTTTGTTCTGAAATGGAGGATGCTCTGCTAGAATGATACCAGAAGCTTCTAGAAAGTTCATTGCCTTCATGATCTTGCAGGGCTGTCAAGCTTCTCAAGGCTCCTGCAGTGACTGGCCTCTCAGGGCTTTGCTTTCAAGATTCTCCCACCACATTGGTTTCTGCAAGGACATGAATGAGTCTTGTCACCTAGTCTCCCAGAGCCATACAGGGAGAAAGAGTGGGTGGCTAACTGGCTTGCTGGATATGTGGGTGGGTAAGTGGATGAATAGGCTAATTGGTATATACAAATGGATATAGGTGAATAGACAGACAGGTGGTGGGTCGATGGACAGACAGATATACAAATGCAAGGAAGGAAGGAAGAAGGAAGGATGGATGGATGGATGGAAGAATGGATAGGCAGAAGGAAGGATGGAAGGATAGATGGGTGGGTGGGTGGATGGATGGATGGATGGAGGTTGGCAATAAACTCAGTCCAGGTTGGTAGCTCCTTACAGGTGACCATAGTTTCAGAGTGGCTCCTGCTATTTCTTGGGAAGAAAGTAGCTCTCTCTTCTACCCAAGGCCTCCTCTCTGGACTTTCTAAAGTAGCTGACAGGAGAAGCTGGTGGTATTTTGGGTTCATCACAACGTCTCAAATCATTTTTCAGGCTCTTGGCCCAGCCCCTCAGACCTCTTGCCAAGCACTTTTTTCCTTGGTTTCTAAGCCCTTGGGAAATGTTATCTGAATGTTTCCAATTCGTTTATGCTCAGCTCATCAAAATGCCATTTTATAAGAGCTGTTTAAACTCCAAAAGGTCTGGGAAACTTTCCCCTCATATATTTATATGTGGAAACCAGCCAGGGTTCTTCTATTAAAGGGAGGCCCCACTGTGCTGCCAGACCCATGCTTCTGATGCCTGCCCTTCCTGATCCCAGGACAGCCTGACAGACTGAGGAGCAAACACACCCAAGGCCAAGGCAAGACAACTGGTCAACTGGACCCCGTCCAAGCCTTGTTATCTTCACAACTAAGAAAGAACACTTGGGGCCTTATAGCAGATCTCAATGTCCAATGGAAGCCTTTCCAAAAAGCTTCCTCCTGACCTAGCATCCTGCAATGCAAATGCAATGCAAATGAAGAGTTCCTGATGAGGAGAGGGAGAGCTGAGGACCTGGCACCCCTCTGTTTCTTCTGCACAGTGATAACACATGGATAACACCTCTTCCGCTGTACAAAAGTCCCACCTGATCTACTAGCCCTTTCAAGAGTAGCTAAGAAACCCGGAGAGTGGGGAAGGGATATGCCTTCTTCAAGACCTCCAGCTTGCCCCTCCCCAGTAACCTGGAGGCAGAAAGAGCATAGATTCACAGTGTCTGTCCTAATATTCCTCTGTCTTCCACCTCCACTCACTCTTCCCATCAGCCCCTGAAAGGGAAGGGTGGAAATAGCTTCCTCATCCCACATCTCCATTTTCCTTTCTCCTTCACCTTGCCCTCCAGTTAGAGGTTCTTTGGGAAACTCAATGAAATTGACAAACTTGCTTCAAGACTGTCAAAGGGAGAGCAAGCACCAGCCACCACCATCACAAATGATCTAAAAGGTAAAACTAGAGCCGATACAGACATCACAGATAACAAATCAGATTTCATATATAAATTTGACATTTTTGAGGAAATGAATCTATTCTGTGATAATTCCAACTTTCACAAGCACCAGGACAAAACACTTAATAGCCCTGAAACTAAAACACAAATGTAAACCCATGTTCTATAACTCCCTGGGAAGAAACTTCCAGGCCACATAGTTGCTCTAAAGAGAATTCTGCCAGATGTTTAAAGGTGGTTTAACATAATGTTTATACAATTCCTTCCCCCAAAATAGAAGGGGATACTTTACAACTTATTTTATGAAGCTGGTATTACCTGATATAAAATCAAAAATAGAATCCAAAATCCAACAAACTCCGTGAGTACAAAAGCCAAAGATCCTTAACAGGATACCAGTAAGCAAATTTTAGAAATCTTTAAGAGATTAATACCACATGATCACGTTGAATTCATTTTAAGGATGCAAGATTGGCTCAATGCTTGAAAATCAGTCAATTTATTCCACACAAACCACATGTAAAACATGAGCCCTTTGATGAGAAAGGGGGTTGATGAAACAGGAAGGGTTAATGGGGGAGGGGAGAGGGCAAGGGGGAGGAGGGAGTGCAGGGAAGGGTGACTAACCCAAAAGACTTTGACATTGTCTTCTGGAAACCTACTACTGTAGAAGCTTCCTAAAATATACATACACTTCTGTGAAAAGGGGGTTTAAATAGAGTTACCTGGAATGCGAGAACATACACCACAGCTTATCAAATAGATAAATAAAATAATTAGATATGGACTATCCCTGTTTTTCCCAGCATATTTTCATTTTATTATTTGGTGATTTTACATCATGCACCCCATCAAATCCAGTTATCAGTCCTCTCGGTTTCATACCCACTCTTATGATCTAGGACCCTTTGGAACTATTTTTTTTTTCCTAAGAAAAATCTTTGTACCCGTGTTATCTCATTTGTAACTTCCAGCACTGAATTATTGCTTTATTTGGTCAAGAAGTTACACATTTATAACACTGAAGAACATTAAAATAGGCTCACAACAGCCTTCTATAGGTTCCCCACCGGGGCTGCCAGGACTCCACATTAGAAGGCCTACAGCCCATAGTCCATTCCAGCATATTCCTTGCATCTTTAGGCACTGTAGAAATTTCAAACCTAGCTCAGTTTTTCTAGCTATTTCTACTTTTTTTAAAAAACAAAGTCTCATTTTTTATCAATGTATCCCCTGGTTCAAACTCCCTTCCTCCTCCTGCCCCTCCCAGTCACTCTCTCTTCTCCCCATCTCCTCATCTCCTCCCCAACAAGGGCAGGAGGTCCCAAGATCCCAAGGTGGCTTAGTTCAGCATCCACTCCAGACAAATCTGCTTTCCTCATTCCAACATCAAGACTGGGTCAGGTTTTTCAAGGTTTCTCATGTAATTTGAAATCCTTAATAAAATTGGATCTAATTTAAAAAAAAAAAAAAAAGAAGAAATCTACACCATTTTTAAGTGAGTTATTTGGTTTTTTGATATTTAGTTTTTGACTTTACACACACACACACACACACACACATACACACACACGCTCGCACGCGCGATATTAGCCCTCTATTGGGTGCATAGTTGTTAAAATATTTTCTAAATCTGTAAGCTCCTGCTTTGT
>PVIH01004409.1:79959-120041 GCA_004025045.1 Sigmodon hispidus
AAAAAAAAAAAAAAAAAAAAAAAAAAAAAAGACTGGGTCAGGTGTTCCTCTGGAGGAAATGGGCTCCAAGATGCCCATCCAAGGTGCTTCAGATCCCAAGCTGTTCAGTGGTTGTGGTTTGCAGCTTGGGAATGCTTTGCTTTTTGTTTAAAGTCCACTAATGAGTGATTACATCCCCTGCTTATCTTTCTGGGTTTGTGAAACCTCACTCAGGAGGATATTCTCCAAATCCATACATTTGCCTGCGAATTTTAGGATATCATTATTTTTCTTATTGTAGTACTCCATTGTGAAGATGTACCACAGTTTGTTAATCCATTCCTCAGTTGAGGGGCATCTAGGTTGTTTCCAGGTTCTTGCTATTATGAATAATGCTGCTATGAACATACTTGAGCTAATGCTTTTGGGGTGTAAATGTGCATCTTTAGGGTATATACGCAAAAGAGGTATTGCTGGGTACTTGGGGAAATTGATTTCTGAGAAACCACCATACTGCATTCCAGAGTGGCTGAATAAGCTTACACTCCCACTAACAATGGAGGAATTCCAATGGAGAGCTTTGCAACCTCTCCAGCATAGGCTGTCCTCTGTGTTTTTGTTCTTAGGCATCGAGACAGATCTAAGGTGGTATCTCAAGGTTGTTTTAATTTGCATTTCTCTAATGGCTAAAGATGTTGAGCACTTTTTCAAGTGCCTTTCAGCCATTTGTAATTCTTCAGCTGAGAATTCCCTTTTTAATTCTGAACCCCATTTTTAATTGGGCTATTTAGGGTTTTGGGCTCTAGTTTTTTGAGTTCTCTATATATTCTAGAGATCAATCCTCTGTCACTTGTAGGGTTGGTGAAAATCTTTTCCCATTTTGAAGGCTGTCTTTTTGTCTTATTGACAGTGTCCTTAGCTTTACAGAAGCTTCTCAGTTTCAGGAGGTCCCACTTATTGATTGTTGTTTTTAGTGTCTGTGCCACTGGAATTATATTTAAGAAGTGGTCACCTGTGCCAACTCATTGGAGGTATTTCCCATTTTCTTTTCTATCAAGTTCAGTGTGGCTGGGTTTATGTTGAGGTCTTTGATCCACTTCGATTTGAGTTTTGTGCATGGTGATAGGCTTGGATGTATTTACATTTTTCTTCATACTACCATCCAGCTATGCCAACAGCATTTGTTAAAGATACCATCTTTCTTCCATTGAATATTTTGGGCCTCTTTGTCAAAGATCAGGTGTTCATAGTTTTTGGGTTAATGTCAGAATCTTCAATTTGATTTCATTGATCCATAATTATGTTTTTATGTCAGTACGAGGCTGTTTTTATTAATGTAGCTCTATAGTATAACTTGAAGCCACGGATGGTGATGCCTCCTGAGTTTCTTTTGTTGAGCAAAATTGTTTTGGCAATACTGGCTTTCCTGTTATTCCAAATGAAATTGAGTATTTTTCTTTCAAGGTCTGTAAAAATATTGTGTTGGGATTTTGATGGGAATTGCATTGAATCTGTAGATTGCTTTTGGTAGGATTGCCATTTTTACTATGTTGATCCTACCTATTCAGGAACATGGGAGAGCTTTCCATTTTCTGATATCCTCTTCAATTTCTTTCTTCAGTGATTTAAAGATCAAATAGATCTGTTACTTCCTTGGTTATAGTTACTCCAAGGTATTTAATGCTATTTGCAGCTATTATAAAGGGTGATGTTTCCTTGATTTCTTTGTCAGCCCTTTTATCTTAGTGTGTAGGAGGGCTACTGATTTCTTTGAGTTAATCTTGTATCCTGCTACATTGCTGAAGGTGTTTATCAGCTGTAGAAGTCCCCTGGTAGAATTTTGTGGGTCTCTTTACGTATACAATCACATCATCTGCAAACAGAGATAGTTTCATTTTTTTTCTTTTTCAATTTGTATCCTCTTAATCTCCTTGTGTTCTCTTATTGCTTTAGCTAAAACTTCGAGAACTATGTTGAATAGATAAGGGGAGAGGGGTCAGCCTTGTTTAGTTCCTGATTTTAGTGGGATTGCTTTGAGTTTTTCTCCATTTAGTTTGATGTTGGCCGTCGGCTTCTTGCAAATTGCCTTTATTTATTTAGGTATTTTCCCTGTGTTCCTGATCTCTCCAGGACTTTTATCATAAAGGAGTGTTGGACTTTTGTCAAAGGCTTTTTCAGCATTTACAGATATAATCACATGGTTTTTTCCCTTCAGTTTGTTTATATGATGGATGACATTTACTGTTTTTTGTATGTTGAACCATCCCTGAATTTCTGGGATGAAGTCGACTTGATCATGGTGGATGATATTTTTTTATGTTGTTGTATAGGGTTTGTCATAACTTTGTTGAGAATTTTTGCACCAATATTCATGAGAAAAATTGGTCTATAATTCTCTTTCTTTGTTGTGTTTTTGAGTGACTTGGGTATTAGGGTTATTGTGGCCTCATAAAAAGAGTTTGGCAATATTTCTTCAGTTTCTTCTCTATGAAACAGTTTGAGGAGCATTGGTATTAGTTCTTCTTTGAATGTCTGGTAGAATTCTGCAGTGAAACCATCTGGACCTAGGCTTTTAATGACAGCTTCAATTTCCTTTGGAGTTATAGGTCTGTTTAGGTATTTAATCTGATCTTGATTTAATTTTTGCAAGTGATACCTGTCCAGAAAGCTATCCATTTCGTCTAGGTTTTCCATTTTTGTGGAGTATAGATTTTCAAAGTATGACCTGATAATTCTCTAGATTTCCTGGGGGTCTGTTATGTCCCCCTTTTCATTTCTGATATTGTTAATTTGGATATTCTCTCTCTGCTTTGGTTAGTTTGGATAAAGGGTTTATCTATCTTGTTGACTTTCTCAAAGAACCAACTCTTTGATTCATTCATTCTTTGTATTGTTCTTTCTGTTTCAATTGTATTGATTTCAGCTCTAAGTCTGATTATTTTCTGCCATCTACTCCTTCTAGGTGAGTTTGCTTCTAATTGATCTAGGTTTTCAGCTGTGCTGTTAGTTCTCTAGTATGGGATTTTTTTAGGTTTTTCATATAGGCATCTAGTGCTATGAATTTTCCTCTTAAGACTGCTTTCATTGTGTCCTGTAAGTTTGGGTATGTCGTGGATTCATTTTTGTTAAATTCTAGGAAGTCTTTGATTTCTTTCTTAATTTCTTCCTTGACCCAGGGGTGGTTCAGTTGAGTGATGTTTAGTTTCTATGAATTGGTAGGCTTTCTGTGATTTTTGATGTTGTTGAACTCTAACTTTAGGCCATGGTGGTCTGATATGATTCAAGGGATTATTTCCATCTTTTGTATCTATTGATATTTTCTTTATGACCAATTATGTAGTCAATTTTAGAGAAAGTTCCATGGTGTGCTGAGAAATATGTATATTTCTTAGTGTTTGGGTGAAAGCTTCTGTAAATATCTATTAAATCCATTTGCATCATAATCTCTGTTAGACCCCTTATTTTTCTGTTGAGTCTCTGTCTGGTTGACCTATCCAAGGGTGAAAGTGGGATATTGAAGTCTCCCATGATTAGAGTGTGAGAATAATGTGGGGTTTGAGCTTTAGTAGTGTTTCTTTTATATATGTAGGTGCCCTTATATTAGGGGCATAAATATTCAGGATTAAAATCTCATCTTGACCAATTTTCCTGAGATGAATAAGTAATGTCCATCCTGGTCTCTTTTAATTGATTTTAGTTTAAAGTCTACTTTGTTAGATATTAAGATGGCAATACCAGCTTGTTTCTTGGAGTCATGTGATTGGAAAATCTTTTCCTAATCCTTTACTCTGAGCCTGTGTCTGTCCTTGGTGTTGAGGTGTATTTCTTGTATGTAGCAGAACAATGTTTTCTGTTTTTGTATCCATTGTGTTAGGGTGTGTCTTTTTATAGGTGAATTAAGTCCATTGATATTAAGGGATACTAGTGAGCACTGATTGTTATTTCCTATTATTTTGGGTGGTAGCTTGTATGTATTTCCTTTCTTTGGGCTTTTCTTCTGTGGGTTATTGATTATTTGCAGCTTCATGGGTGTATCTGGGATTCTTAGGTTGGAGTTTTACCTCTAATATTCTCTGAAGGGCTGGATTTGTAAATAGATATTGTTTAAGTTTGATTTTGTCATGAAAAATCTTATTTACTCCATCTATGGTGATTGATAGCTTTGCTGGGTATAGTAGTCTGTTAGTATAGTATAGTTGGCAGCGATGCCCTTTTTTGTGTCTGTATAATTTTTGACCAGGACCTTCTTGCTTTCATTGTTTCCATTGAATAGTCAAGAGTTATTCTGATGGGTCTTCCTTTATAGGTAAGTTGGACCTTTTATTTTGCAGCTCTTAAAATTTTTTCTCTGTTGTATATGTTTTGTGGCTTGATTATTTTGTGGCGAGCAGACGTTTTTCAGGGAATCTAATCTATTTGGTGTTCTGTAAGCTTCCTGCAATTCTATAGGCATTTCCTTCTTTAGGTTGGGAAAGTTTTCTTCTATGATTTCATTGAATACATCATCTGTGCTTTTGAGCTGGTATTCTCCTTCTATTCCTATTATTCGCAGGTTAGGTCTTTTCACAGTGTCCCAAATTTCCTGAATGTTTTGTATTATGGCTTTTTTTTTTTTGATATGGAACGTTTATTTCAAACAGTGGACAATAGCAGAACTAAGTATTATAACTCCACTGTAAGGATTAAAAAATAATAAAAATCAAAATCACCCCTGCAGCATAGCATAAGATTTAGATGTAGTTTACACAAGTTTAAACTAAACCTAGAACTTGCTGCTGCTCCATCCAACACTTCAGTCCTACCCAGGTCAGATCCAAATACTGGTGGTCAAGAGATACACTGAAATAGATCATTTTAAAATAAAATATTAAAAAAAAAACAAATCAAGATGCTTTAGTAACCATATGTCCAACTCAATCAATTTAAATGGGTTTTATTTGCTTTTCCCACTAACAATCGTTATTTCCATCCATGAAAGCAGTTTAGTAGATCATATTCAGCTTACTTGCCCAGTAATTCAAAGGAAAAACCCAAAAAGATTAGTAAAGAAAAAAATACAGGAATTAACGCCCCTAAATTCTTTTAAAAATGTGTTTAAGGTTGAAAAGTGTTTTAGGTTTGTAATTCCTAGTAGGAAAACATTATCTGAATGAAGACCCTAATGGCAAACCACTGTTAAATGCTTCAGCCGCATTTGCTGCAGAAGGGTACGAATATTCTTCGAAGCACCCCAGCTCTCCTGATGAGGTCAGAGGTACACTGGTTTGTATTATTGCAACATCCAGTAAGTGAGCGAAGCTGCTCTTCATTCGGCAAGGGTTCTGATATTATGCTTGACCTCCAAACTTGGCTGATAATTTACTGATGAGATTCATAACCTTTGGGTTGCTCTGATATTTGGACATATTTGCTGGGTTCTGGGCCACATCCTGGAAAGCCACCATAACTTCTGGATCCTGCATGGCTGCAAGAACCTCTGGATCACTGAGGATTTCATTGAGTCCAGGCATTCCTGCCATTCCAGGCATACCTGCTCCCATTCCTGGCATTCCTCCACGAAAATTACCAGGCATTCCCCCAGGAAAACCACCTGGAAATGAGCCATACTGAGCTCCAGACTGTCTTCTGGCTTCTTCTTCCCGCTGGGCTCTCTCGTGCTCTTCTCGAGCCTTCTTCACCCTTTCTATTCGTTCTTTTATCTCTCGCTCTTCACGTTTTCGCTCATATTTTCTCCGATGTTCAGCAATTTTTTGTGCCCGAGGCTGAACTTCTTTCAGCATTGCACTGGCATCCTCGTCATAATCCAGTTTACAGGCCAGGGCAAGATCATGAGCTGCTTCTTCACAGTGACCCAGGAGCCACTTGTATGGCTGAGCTGAATCAGGGTTTATTTCAATGGCTCTGTCACAGTCTCGAATGGCAGCATTTGGCTTCTGTAATTTGACGAAGACGCTGGCTCTCTTGGCATACAGAATAGCCAATCGAGGATTTAGCTTGATGGCGTCAGTAAACAAGTCAATGGCTTTCTGTAGCTCACCGTCATTTAGGGCTTCAATGGCAGCCCCCTTCTTTTCATTTGCTTGATCCATCATCTCCTCAGTTATCTCTGAATTTTCATCTCCCATTTCTTGAGGGGCATCAGTGTCCAGCTCAATTACACCTTCACTGTCAATTTCTAGATCACTCTCCTCACTTGATGGTTCATCCGTCTTTATGTCTTCCTCTGTCTTACTATCTCTCTTTTCTTCCTTGATATTTTCTTCTGGCTTAACTTTATGAGTAGCAGGTGGTACTTTACCCCCCATGCTCTCCACCCACTCCCGCAGGAAACGCATTTCCTCGGTGTGCAGGACGCTCGGATCCTGTCTACACATCTTCACGAAGGCCCGAAGCTCGCTCACTTTGCGGGGATCCATGGTCGGGAGGCTGGAGGCGGCGGGCAGCGGTAGAGGCCTGCGGACAGGCCCGGGTGCGGCTCAACGTGACCGAGGCAAAGGGGGCGTATTATGGCTTTTTTGATTTCAGTGTTTTCTTTGACTAATGTATCTATTTTCACTATTGAGTCTTCCACTCCAGAGATTCTCTCTATCATCTCTTGGATTCTGTTGGTTATGCTTGTATCTGTAGTTCCAGCTCTTTTCTTCAGATTTTCTATTTCCACCTTTGCCTCATTTTGTGCCTTTTTCATTGCTTCTATTTCAATTTTTAGTTCCTGGAATGTTTCTTTCACTTGTTTTTCCTTTTCTTCGTATTCTTTGTTTTCCTTCAAGGATGTGTTCATTTCTTCCAATTTTTTTTGTTTGTATTTTATTCTTTCTTTAAGGGATCTTTTTTTATATCCTTTTTAAAGACTTCTATAATCTTCATAAAGGTTTTTTTTGATGTTGTTTCCTTCTGTTTCCTCTTCATTGCTCTGTTCGGGTCTTGGTGTTGTAGAGCTACTAGTTTCTTCTGGTGTTGCCTTGTTGTTCTTTATATTTTTATATGTATTCTTGCACTGGCATCTGCCCATTGCTTCAGTTGTTCATACTTAGTCAGCTCTTAGTCAGTTGTGGCTAGAGGACTTGCAAGTCTCCTGTCTGCCCTGAACGCAGGGTCTGCACAATCTCTGACTCTGTTCTGGACATAGGTCTGTGTTTCAAAGGCATCTGTATGTTGATGATGACTCTGTTTGCCCTGGGGCTTGGTTGTGAGAGGTCCCTTCTGCTAGAGATTGCTAGGAAAGGACCCTCCCAGTCTTAGCCTAGGGCCAGTATGCTAAGGAGAGTCTGAGATCAGGACCTTGGGTGTGACCCCGGCCCCCAGAGAGAGATTCTCTGTGCCTGGCAGCCCAGGAGCTGTAGTTCCCTCACCTCTGAGTTTATTCTGTATTTGGATATCTCTTTTTGAGCTATTTATCAATGAGGCCTTTTAAGGCCCCCAGACACTATAAGATACTGTCTTTTCTCTTGATTACCATTTATGGTGGTTTCTGAAGACACCATGTACATGAGTGATAGGATAAGGAGAACTCAAGCTGGTCCTGACCCAGAAGCTTCATCCCAACTGGCTAGATTTCACAGTGCTAGAAAGTGTGATGCATTCTATAATGCTACCCACAAAGAAAATCATCAACCATCTTACTCAACAGTGAACTCTGTGAGCCACAACAATGAATGGCCTGGTAAGATAGGTTCATTGGTATAATAGTGGCACAAACTTTAGGATGTAATCACCAACTTTATGATTGGGCCCAAAGCCTACTCTACAAGATGGAACCCCATGCCTGGAACCACTAAGCCAAGAACCTGTGGCTACACACGAGTCACAGAAGAGAACCTAGTACTATCATTCTGTTAAATGATCACAGTAATAAACTGTCTCCTAAGTTCTTGTTTTTATGCTCATAGATTAATGCATCTTTCAATCCTCATCAAAGATGTTTTGCAGGAGATGACAATTAACACAGAGAACCACAACTAGTCAACCTGCAGAGCTTAAGACCCTTCAGAGTGCTCAGCCCTAAACTATATCACATCCCTTCCTTCCAAAGCTCAGGAACCATCAAGGAATAGGGGACAGAAATATTGTAAGAGCCAGAGGGCAGAGATGTCCCTAGCAAGACAATATTTGCCAGACACGACAGGTTAGTTGCACACATAAACTCAAGTCAGCCAAAATCCCAGCATGGATGGAGGAGGGCCTCAGGAAGTCCTACTCTTAACTGATGGATACCGAAGAGGAGAGTCAGTTTCTGTCAAGGATGTGGCCCCCTGAAAGGAGATGGTCCCACATGTATGCACACACAAGCAGCACTAAACGGACTCCATGGTATTAAAGAGAGAAAGAAAGAGAGAAGACATGAAGTAGAAAGGAAAGTGGGGGGGAGGAAGAAACGGGAGGAGGGAATAGAGTGGGTTTTATGAAAACAGATCATATGCATGTATAGACATTGAATAAAATATTTTTTAAAAATTAAAATTTTGACAGAAAAAAAGACAACATTTAACAAAATCTAACACCCACTCTTGCCAAAACACTCAGAAAAAGAGTTGATACTTAGCATTTACCAAAAACTACAACTAACATCAAATTTGATGAAAGATTGAATGCTTTGCACCCAAGATTGGGAACAAGGCGAGGCGTCTGTTGTCACAGTTGTTAATCAACTTATTTCTGGAAGTTCCAATAGCACCATAAGGCCACAAATGAACAAAAGGAAGGAAGAAAGGTGGCACCAGGGTCTCCATGGAAACGGCTGTGGAATCGACCCTCCCCCACTTTTTGAACCAGCATTGATAAACAAATTTAAGAAAGTCACAAACATTATGTTTTGACATACTGGTGTGAATGTATGGAAACCAAAAGTAGAATGGAAGCCATACTGTCTAAAAATGAAATATTTAAGTATGAATCTAATGTAACATACATAGAATTTTTATGCTAAGATCTAAGGAAAGTGATAATAAAATAGAGACTACAACAAAGATATCCATCTTCTCCAAATCAGAGTCCATGTCCAACACATTTTCTATCAAAATCCTAGCAATATATTTTTATTAATTTTTGGTTAGTATACAAAGAAATGGGTCAAATTATGTTTGGATCTGCAAGTCTGATTGTTTGTGTTTGTGTATGTGTATGTGTGTGTATATATATATGTGTGAGTATGTGTGTGTATGTGTGTGTGTGTGTGTTGTTTATACTTTGTCTCCCCCTGGTTATCCTCTCCTGTCTTCTTACAAAATATTTTTAACTTTATACAAGATTGTTCTAAAATTTATACAGAACCTACTACTATTCTGCTAAGAGAACATGGCAATAAAACAACGCCTCATGGCATATTGCTACACCTGGAGATTAACCCATCACTCAGCCCTCATCAGAGACACTTCTTGTAGAAGATGGTACCTAACAAAGAGCTCCACAACTGGGCAATGTGCTGAGAATAAAAGACTTGGGAGCATGTATTCCCAAATGGCATGTCTCCATCAAACTCTTCCCTTTAAGGCTCAGAAACAGAGCAAAGAGGAGGCAGGAGGATTGCAAGAGCCAGAGGTGATGGATGACTCCAAGGAGACAGCTTCTTTCAGACACAACAGGACTGAGGCACATATGAACATGCAGAGACTCTGACAGCATATACAAGACCCACACAAATTCAAGCCAGACAAAAGTCTATTGTGGAGAAGGTGATGTGGGCACAAGGTCCTACTCCTAACCAAGCATCTCTTTGCACTTGAGAGCTGTTGTGGGAAAGAAAAGTTGGATTTCTTCACTGGTGGGTCACTGAGTGTATCAACCACACTCCAGGCAGACCCATACCCAGGAGAAGTTGGTCAACACAAAAGAGACTCAACAGTTTTCTGAGTTTTCTGTGTGCCTTTTTTGTTGTTGTTGTTGTTGTTATAGTTTGGTGGGTTTTTTGTCTGTTTTTATTTTATCTTGGGTTTATTGTTTGTGTTTTAGGGGTTTTTTGTTTATTTTTAAGGGAAAGAACATGAATTAGGTGGGTAGAGAGATAGGAAGGATCTGTAAAGACTTGAGAGAAGAGAGAATTATCAAAACACACTGCATGAAGAAATAAAATTAATAATAAATGTGATTACATTTTAATTGATTTATTGAATAAAAATAAATGAAAATTTATACAGAAAATTAGAGAGACTTGTTAGTTTTGTTTTTAGTTTTTTTGTTTTTGGTTTGGCTTGGGGGGGTTTGGTGTTGGTTTTTGTTTTTGTTTTTCTCTTTTGCTCTTTGGCTTTTTGCTTTCTTGGGAAACCAGCACCCAGATCCCAAATAAATACACAAGGAGGCTTATTCTTACTTATAAATGCTCAGCCTTAGCTTGACTTGCTTCTTAACTTAAATAACCCATCTGCCTTTTGCCTTTGGGTTTTTACCTTTATCTATTTTTATATACCTTTTCTTCCCTTCTTATTCTGGGTCTGGCTTTGTACCTGGGTGGCTGGTCCTCCTTCATCTTCTTTTGCTTCCAAAATTTCTCCTATTTACTATTTCTGAATGCCAATCCAACCTACACTTTCTTCTGCCTAGCGATTGACTATTCAGTTCTTTATTAGACCAACCAGGTGTTTTAGGCAGGCAAAGTAACACAGCTTCACAGAGTTAAACAAATGCAACATATAAGAATGTAACACTTCTTTGCATTGTTAAACAAATGTTCCACAGCACAAACAATCATTTCTTAAAATAATATCCTACAATGGAGAGTAGAATAGCTAAAGCAATCATACAAAATCAAAATCAGAAGAGTCAGTCTGCTTGAATGGCAGACCTAGTATACAGGCTCAGTAATCGAGGCTGTGACTGGCTGAGAAGCTGCGCATAGCCAACAGGATAGAGGAAGAACTAAAAACCAGCCCCAGTAGAAGGAGGTGCCTGACTTTGACAGAGCAAGTGGATGGAGAACACTCATCTTTCAACAAGTGGTGCTAGAGTAACTGAATGAGCAAGAGAAGAGAGGAAGAAAGCACGGGAGAGAGACAGAGAAAGCAGGGGGGGAGTGGGGAGGGGGAGAGCACCATTATCTACAACTCACATAGTATATGATAATTAATTCCAAAAGATAATGTATGTAAGTGTAAAGCATAAACTATGGCACTGGTGAACTAGCTTACTTAGCAGGTCAAGGGGATAGAGTTCCATCCTCTGAACCCGTGTAGTGGAAGGGAGGGAACTGACTCCTTTGTGCTGACTGTCGCCTCCACTCATACTGTAGCATGAGTGATACACACAGACACACAGAGATAATGAAGGTAAGGAAACCTCATAGTGTATGGAACATTTTTAAAAGCCTGTACAGGGCACATCTTCACAACCAAAGGCTTGGGAAAGGATTCTTAAATTTAGTCCTCAAAGTGCAATCCATAGAAAAATAACAAACTAAAGTTGCTCTCCAGTGGGCAGCACCATGTTGGGAGCAGAGAGAAAGGTCGCTGTTACACAAATTCTAGTTGTACTAAGAGAAACTCAGAGCCAGATATCAGGGAAAGGCTGAAACAGCAAAGAAAGAACACTACAGTCAGATCTCACCCAGTTATCTTCAGCTTCCTCAGCCTCTCTCCTCATCACTTCTAATGTCTGAATCTGTCTTTCTACACCTGCCTTAAATACCTTCTTCTCCCAGCTGGATCCCATCCAGGTTAAGATTAAAGACGTGGGCTACTACTATTCGGTAGTTAGCCTTGAACTCACAGAAACACAGAACATCTCCATCTCTGGAGTTATGGGATTAAAGGCAAGGTACCACCACTGCCTGCCTGAGAGCCTGGAACTTCCTTTGTAAACCAAGCTGGCCTCAAATCCAGATCTGATGAGATTAAAGGTGAAGGCCACCACGTCTGTTCAGGAATAGGTTACCACTATAGGTCACCACTCCTGGTCTGGTCTTTCTGTCTTTCCCTATGCTGGGATTAAAGGTGTGAGTTACCACTCTCTGATCCTTCTGGACTGACTGTGGGTAGATCTCTCCTCTGATATTCCAGACTGGTTTTATTAAATATATAACTCACCACAGGCAGCCACAGGCCATGCACATCTCTCAGTTCTGTGACAGATCACTGTAAAAGTGGCAAAGGCATACCATGCTGGGAGCCTGAACTGCATGTGAAAATCCCCTCACAACAGAACCTATTTAGTATCCAACAGATAGAATCTCAGAGAACATCTTTAAAATCCTTTCAGCTACAGACCTGGAGAACTTTTCAGCAAACTACATATATAACAAAGGACTCATATCCAGAGTACATATTTTTAATAACCCTCAGAACTAACTAGAGAATGGGCAAAGAGATATACATAATTCACTGAAGATAAAACAGGTGCCAAACAGGCACATGAATGTAGTATTAAGTTTCTGGCCCGGCCTTTCCAGCCTTTCCCTAAGGTTCTGACCCACTGTCCCTTGGTCCCATAATCCCATAGTCCTACAGTCCCTCAATAACACACAGACGCTTGTATTAATTTTATGTGCTGATCAACCTATGGCTCTGGCATATTGCTAGCTAGCTCCTGCTCTTTAACTAACCCATGATTCTTACCTGGTTCAGCCATGCATCTCAGTACCTTTTCTCAGAGCAGCATGGTTGTCCTCTGCATCTGTTAGCTTCTCTGGTGACTCAGTGGCATCTCTGTTCTGTTCTTTCCTGTTCCCAAGTTTTCTTAGTCTGGTAGCCCTGCTTACACTTCCTGTCTGCCTTTGGCCAATCAGCATTTTTATTAAACCATTAGGCAAGACAATAATTTACAATGTAACAACATAATCCCACTACACATGAACCTGGGTTCCACATTGTAAGCCATCAGGGAAATGCAAATTTAGAGCATGTGAGCTGTCACTGTCCACCTGTGGGAACTATGACAACAAAGACAGCCACAACAATAAATGCTGCTGAGGATGAGGAGACTGGAGCACCTGAGTGGCACAGTTTCCAACACATAAAGCTTCTGTCACTCTGGAGAATGGGTCCCCAGTTAGTTCAGTCAATAGAGCCTTAGGCTATTAAAAAGCCTTCCAAAGCTCAGCAACCACTGCAGAAGAGGAAGATTGGAAGAGCCAGGTATCAGGATGACACAGGGTCTTCTAGACATGACAGGACTTCAGGACTCATGAACTCAGGCAAGACCAAGCCAGTTAACCCTCTCGTCCAGAAGGGTTCGTGAGCTCCCACCCCCAACTGAGGCAACCATTGATGGCTTCTAGGAGAGGAAGAACTGGTTTTAAGGCTGTGTCCCCTGGCAGTTCTAGAATTCTCCAGTGGATGGGCTCCCACTGGAGAATATGCGTAGCACAAGCTGAACTTGATGGTTATTAAAAACAAAAGGCAATGGGAAGTGGAGGTGGGAGGAGGGTGGGGCAGGTCTGGGAGGAGCCAAGGAAGGGCATGACTATGACCAAAATATATGAAATTCTCAAAGAAATTAATAAAATTTTATATTAAAACACAGAACTGGGGGAAGCTAATTGTAAGGCAGGCATTGTTATACATCTGTAATCCTAGCACTCAGGAGGCTAACGTGGGAGGTCACAAACTCACAGCCAGCCAGCCTGGGCTACATAGTGAGGCCATTTCTCAATAAACACAGAGGAGGAAGAGAAGAGAAAAGACTAAAAATACTCTCACTTTCCTTACAATCAGTGACCGAAATAGTGAACATCATCTCATGAACACGAAAACGTATCTCTATCTGTACAGAAGCTTACACACACACACACACACACAGAGAGAGAGAGAGAGAGAGAGAGAGAGAGAGAGAGAGAGAGAGAGAGAGACAGACAGACAGAGACAGAGACAGAGAGAGACAGAAAGAGACAGAGACAGAGACAGAGAGTTAAAGCCAAAACCAGAAAACACTAGTGGATGAAAGACTTAAGAAACTGATACACAGAGTCTCCAGAGACACGAAACCAAAGGGGTGTGCGTGTGTCTGTGTGTGTGTCTGTGTCTCTCTGTGTGTATATGTGTGTGGGCGTGCACATTCAAGTGTGTATAAGTGTGTGTGTGTGTTTATCTGTGTGTATGGCCATGTGCATGTGAGTACAGATGGGGACACAGAGAGGGCAATTTTTAAGAAACAAAGTGTCATGTGGAGGGAAGTCCCAGCTTTTGCAGGTCACACTGGAAGAGCAGAAAAGGCTGTTGTTAGAGGTGTCTGAATATTCTCTTGGGGAAAGCAGTCATTTTCTAAGATGGCCTTCTAAGAAGACCATCTGCTTTGCCCAGTCTGCTGATTTAAATGTCTCACTCTCAATCCCTATATAGAGACACCTACAAAGTTGGGATGAGAGTGACTTGCTTGTACACCTAGCACTGAGGAGGCTGAGGCAGGAACAGTCATGAGTTCTGCTGGGGTACACTGTGAGATCCAAACTCCAAAGAGAAAAACGACAAGCTAAGGAAAGAAAGAATGAGGCAGAGGTGAGGCTGAGTGAGGCCCAGTGAGGTAATAACTGTATTTGACCAAATATCCAGTACTATGACTTACAGTTTGACCCAGAACATAACCATCACAAGGCATACTACTCAGTGATTTTAAAAACATCAGGCTCAGTCATACAACATATTGGTCAGGACTCAAGGTAATTCTGCCGAATAAAAAACAGCCAGTCTCGAAAGGTCACACACCACACGATTCCATGTATGTGACATTTGAAAAATAACAAAACTATAGACAAGGAAAAGATCAGTGGTTGCTGGAGGCGTGGGTGAAGGGGAGCATCCACAGGGGAGGGAGATTGTCTGTGGGGATGGACTCTGTCTTGACTACAGTGGCAGTCTGGGGACTGTGTGTCTGTGATAACATGTTATTAAGCCTCACACACAAGAGAAAACCATGACAGGTCCTGGTTTGGGCACTGTGCTGTAATTATGCTGGTACCAATGGGCTAAAGTGAGTGGAGGGTGCTCAACCCTTGGCACCCAGTCTGCAATTTCATGTAAACCTAAGATTATTTCAGAACAGATGATGGGGGAGGAGGAGGAAGAGGAGAAGGAAGAGGAGGAGGAGGAAGAGCAGGAGGTGGTGGTGGTGGTGGTGGTGGAGAATTTATAGCCAAGAGCCCACATGAAAGCTTTCAGCAATGAACTCAGATACCTGCTGAAATACTATTCCCAACTTTTTTCTTTTATTAAGCTTTTGTTTGTGTGTGGTGATATTTTGTTTGTGCTCTAACAAATAAAGCTTGCCTGAAGATCAGAGGGTAGAGCTAGCCACTGGTTAGCCACAGAGGCCAGGCAGTGGTGGCTCACACCTTTGATCCCAGCACTTGGGAGGTAGAGACAGGAAGTGATAGGGCTGGGAAAAGAAAGGGATATAAGGTGGGAGGAGACAGCCTGAGGAGTCAGCAGAGGTGAGAAGTCTCTCTAGTGGCTGCTCCTTTGTCTCTCTGACTTTTCAGCATTTACCCAGATATCTGGGGTTTTAAGACCAATTAGGGTTCATGCTACATTTTCTTGTGTGTGTGTGTGTGGGTGTGTGTGTGTGTTCACACTCATGTCCCAGCATACATACAGAGCTCAGAGATGAGGATGGCCTGTCAATTCTTTCCTTCCACCATATGGATCCCAAAGATCAAATGCAGGTGATTGAGCTCAGTGCAGCAGCCAGTACGTTTACCCACTGAGTCATCTCATTGGCTCCTTTTCTCTCTCATTTGAAGGGTAGATGTCATCCACATTCAGAGGGCCTAGTTCCCTGAGTGTGGATGACTGTTGTGTGCCTTGGGCAGTGTGTGGGGCCTCTGGCAGTGGGACCAGGATTTATCCCTTAGTGCATCAGCTGGCTATTTGGAGCCCATTCCCTATAGAGGAATATCTTTCTCAGCCTTGATACAGGAGGGAGAGGCTTGGTCTTGCCTCAATTTGATATGTCAGACTTTGATGAGTCCCCATGGGAGGCCTTATCCACTTTGAGGAGTAGATGGGGACTGGGAAGAAGCTGAGGGGTGAGTTGGAGGAGGAGAGGGAAGGGGAATTGTGGTTGGTATGTAAAATAAAACTTTTAGATAATAAAAAAAGGATAAAATGCATTTTTTCCAAAAAAAATAGAAAAGAACCTGTTTACTAAAAATTGATTCCTAGAGTCAGATGTTGTGGCATACATCTGTAATCCCAGCACTTAAGATTCAGGAGGATCAGGAATCAGGGCTAGTCTTGGCTACATTACAAGTTTGACACTAGGCTGGAGTCAAATGACTACCTCAAAAAAAGAAAGAAAGAGAGAAAGGAAAAGAAAAGAAAGAAAGAAAAGAAACCTGGTGCCTAGCTGGGGCAGCACACACATAAGTCCCAGCACACAGTATAACTGAGGCAGGAAAATCCAGGGCATAGGTCAGCCTGAGCTATTCACCAAGACCCTGTCTAGGGGACTAGCCGTTACTGCTCAGTGGTAGGGCACCAGCAGGTATGCAGCCTCAGGTTTAATCCCCAGCAAATTAACTGTTAGAGCAAGTGGGAGAAAATACACAAAGTCAGAGCACCTCTGCTCACATGTCAAGCCACCCACAGGAATCCAGGTCCCTGGAGGCCCCTATCCCCGGTTCATGGAGTCTAAGACACTGGAGCAGCAATAGCAGCACGCAGCATGTGGAAATCTGTTGCTTTGGAACCCAGACTTAGTTCCCACTCCCTCCTCTTCTTAAGACAAGTTCATCTTCAAAACCAACAGCTGAAGGGGGAAAAGAAACAAGCAAAAGAGCCACTCACTGCAAAGGTCACAGAAGTTCTCAGACACCCTTCACAGGAATGTATTAGGGGACAGAGGCGGACAAGCCCTCCTAAGCAGGTGTCTTATCTCAGACTTAGTGTTCTTGCTGCTGTAATAGAAAACCACAAACTGAATGACTTATAAACAAAACAAGTTTCTTGGATCCTGGTTTTGCAGGCTTAGAAGTTCAAGACTGAGGAACCTCAGCGCTGTGCCATAACATGGCAGAATGACCAGTGTTGGGGGAAGGGCAGTGTGAACAGGGGGAACCAAACCTAGACAATCTACCATACTCATAGGTCTCACTCTGTAGCCCAGACTGGCCTTGAACTCACTATTGTAGCCCAGGCTAGCCTCAAACTCTCTGTCTTGCCACTTCCTTCTTCCAAGTGCTGAACTTAACAGATATGTGTCCCAATACCTGACTCTGCCCCACTTCTCAATACCATTACAATGACAATTAAGTTTTTCGTGGGAACAGTCAGACCAGACCTGCGATAGTAATTGAAGAATGAATCTGAGTGACTGTTGAAGCTACATAGATCCATTGAATCTGACTCTCCAGATGCGACATCTAATTTGCCTTTTAAACAGCATTCTAGTATAAAAGTAAGGACCCTGTAGACATGACCTTAAAGGACTCTAAAGAGTTAGCAGCCAACCACCTTTAACAGGGTTGGTACATAGGACAGGGCTGGCTTACAGAAAAATCAGGTCACATTACTGAACATCACCAACGATGTCCATCGGTCCTTTCCCTAACAGCTTCACCTTCTTGCTTCTCATGTGTCTCCTTCCCTCTAACCAGGATGCTGGAAGCAAGAGGTTGGTTGACCATCCTGGGCCTGGTGCCTCCTGCTGGCACTTCCTCCATAGCCCTCTTGGGGTAGTAGCCCTGGCTGGTTGGCTCCTCTCCTGCCTGTGGTTTCTCATGCTGACTCAGAGCTCCTGAGCACAGTCTGCAGTACTGATGGAGTGGGCTTCATGTTAGACCACATTCTCCACTGCCATTAAATATTCCTGGAAAACAGGATGTTCAACAGTGCAAACACAGCCAAGGCCATCTGTGTGCTCCAGGCTCATCTTGAACAAGCCAGACCTTGTTGTCTTGTCCATGAAGTGGAGAAAGTGCATTTGCACATGCTGGCACTGGGCCACTCACTGCTTCCCAAGCAAAGAAGTTGCTTTGAATGCGTAAGTAAACCTCTGAACATGATAACCACAAGTATATTATAAATAAATAAATCCCATAGCAAAATCCCTTGTGTCACAGCAGCCATCCCACCAAAGGGGAAATATAAACTTTCCCACATGAACAGACAGATACTAGACTTACAGTTCTAAAATGACAATGTTAAAGAGCCTATATATATATATATATATATATATATATATATATATATATATATATATGGTTTTCTAAAACAGCTTCTTTGTGTAAATACCCTGGCTGTCCTGGAACTTGCTCTATAAATCAGGCTGGCTTCAAATTCACAGAAATTCTCATGTCTTTGATTCTCAAGTGCTGAAATTAAAGGTATGTTCCACCACTGGCCAACTCTATAAATACTATTAAATAATTATATCCATTTCACAAAAGACTTCTCAATTTCATAGTTTAAATCTACCAGACATCTAATGGGCAACAGTTAATGCAGACACTCATACTGGTTAAAGTGTCAAGGATTTGTGAAGATAGAATACTTGCTCCTAAATGGGATATTATGTCACCAAGGTCAAGGCTCAGGGACCATATCAAAAGAGAATACATAAAAAATCGTAAGTGCTGGTCATAACACTGAGACTGCACTGGAGCAGCCAAACCCCTGGACACACAGCTAAGAGGTAAGAGCCATCCCATCCCTCAGGCCAAGTAGAGACATACAACTCTCTGGACCCCAGCCCAGGGACACCTCCACAATACCATAACCACACCCAGCTTCACCCTAAACCAAAGAAAGCTGGAAGAGTGCCCAAAGGCCAAATTCCAGCAAAACACAGCCTCCAATGGCTACCCCCTGCTGAAACTGCAGTTGATATCATCACACTCCAACTGCACAGGACCAGCCCAGCCTCTGGACACACAACTGAATAAAAGCCCCTAGGCCTACCACTGACTAAGGGCTGACCAAGAGCTGACAAAGAGTGAGTTGAGGAAGCAATGGGCAGACACCAGTGCAAGAATACATACAACAATACAAAGATCAATAAGGCACACCAGAAGAAGCAAGTGGTTCTACAGCATCAAGACCTAGACATAACAATGAAGAGGAAATAGAAGGAAATGACCTTAAAAACAGCTTTAGGAAGCTACTAGAAGCCTTAAAGGAGAACATAAAAAAATCTCTTAAAGAAATAGAAGAAAATAGAAACAAAAAATTGGAAGAGATGAACAAATTCTTGAAAGAAAATAAAGAAAACAAACAGGTGAAAGAAGCATTCCAGGAAATAAAATTGAAATATAAGCAATAAAAAAGGCACAAACGAAGACAAAGCTGGAAATAGAAAACCTGAAGAAAAGAACTGGAACCACAGATTCCAGAATAACTAACAGAATCCAAGAGATGGAAGAGAGAATCTCTGGAGTGGAAGACTCAACAGTGAAAACAGATACATCAGTTAAAGAAAACACTAAAACCAAAAAAGTCATAACACAAAATGTTCAGGAAATAAGGGATACCGTGAAAAGGCCAAACCTGAGAATAATTGGAATTGAAGAAGGAGAAGAAAACCAGCTCAAAGGCACAGAAAATATATTCAACAAAATCATAGAAGAAAAATTTCCCAACCTAAATACCTATAAAGATACAAGAAGCCTACAGAACACCAAATAGACTAGACTCACAAAAAAGTCTTCTCACCATATAATAATCAAGCCACTAAACCTACAGAACAAAGAAAAAACACTAAGAGCTGCAAAGGAAAAAGGCCAAATTACCTATAAAGGCGGACCCATCAGAATAACACCTGACCAGTCAATGAAAACAATGAAAGCAAGAAGGTCCTGGTCAGACATTATACAGACACTAAAAGTGCATGGATACCAACACAGACTACTGTATTCAGTAAAAATATCAATCACCATAGATGGAGTAAACAAGATATTTCATGACAAAACCAGACTTAAACAATACCTATCCACAAATCCAGCTCTACAAAAAACCCTAGAGGGAAAATTCCAGCCTCAGGAAACCAGAAATATCCATGTAATCACAAACAATCGATAATCCCACAGAAGAAAACAACCCCAAAAAAGGAAATACATACAAGCTACCACCAAAAACAATAAGAAGTAACAATCATTGGTTATTAATATCCTTTAATATCAAAGGACTCAATTCACCTAGGAAAAGACACATCCTAACACCATGGATACAAAAAATGAAGCCATCCTTCTGCTGCATACAAAAAACACACCTCAACTTCAAAGACAGACACAAGATCAGAGTATAAGGGTTGGGAAAAGGCTCTCCAATCAAATAGCCCTAAGAAACAAACTGGTGTAGTCATTCTAATATCTAACAAAATAGACTTTGTACTAAAATCAATAAAAAGAGACCATGATGGGCATTACTTATTCATCTCAGGAAAAATCAAACAAGACAAAGTTTCAATCCTGAATATCTATGCCCCCAACACAAGGGCACCTACATATGGAAAATAAACACTATTAAAGCTTAAACCTCATATCACACTAATGACACAACCTCATGACACACTAATAGTGGGAGATTTCAATATCTCACTTTTACCCTTGGATAGGTTAACCAGACAGACACTCAACAGAGAAATAAGGGATGTAACAGAAGTTATGACACAAATGAACTTAATAGATATATACAAAATATTCCACCCAAACACAAAGAAATATACATATTTCTCAGCATCACATGGAACTTTCTCTAAAATTGACCACATACTCACTGGGCCATAAAGCAAATATTCACAGATACAAAAAAAGGGGGGGAATAACTCCTTGTACCATATCAGATCACCATAGTCTAAAATTTGAGTTCAACAACATCAAAAATCACAGAAAACCTACCAACACATGGAAACTAAATATCACTCAACTGAATCACCTCTAGATCAAGAAAGAAATCAAAGACTTCCTAGAATCTAACAAAAATGAATTCACAACATACCCAAACTTACAGGACACAATGAAATCAGTCTTAAGAGGAAAATTCATAGCACTAGATGCCTATATGAAAAACCTAGAGAAATCTCACACTAGAGAACTAACAGCTCAGCTGAAAGCCTTAGAACAATTAGAAGCAAACTCACATAGAAGGAGTAGATGGCAGAAAATAATCAAACTTAGAGCTGAAATTAATACAATTTGAAACAAAAAGAACAATACAAAGAATGAATGAATCAAAGAGTTGGTTCTTTGAGAAAGTCAACAAGGTAGATAAACCCTTTATCCAAACTAACCAAAAAGCAGAGAATATCCAAATTAACAAAATCAGAAATGAAAAGGGGGACATAACTACAGACCCCCAGGAAATCCAGAGAATTATCAAGTCTTTGATAATCTATCTCCACAAAAATGAAAAGCTTAGAAGAAATGGATAGCTTTCTGGACAGGTACCACTTACCAAAATTAAATCAAGATCAGATTAGAGAACTAAACAGACCTATAACCCCAAAGGAAATTGAATCTGTCTTTAAAAGTCTCCCAAGTAAAAAGAAGCCCAGGCCCAGATGGTTTCAGTGCAGAATTCTACTAGACATTCAAAGAACTAATACCAATACTCCTCAAATTGTTCCATATAGTAAAAACTGAAGGAGTATTGCCAAACTCTTTTTATGAGGCCATAATAACCCTAATATCCAAGCCACTCAAAGATACAACAAAGAAAGAGAATTACAGACCAATCTCCCTCACGAACATTGATGCAAAAATTCTCAGTAAAATTCTGGCAAACTGAATCCAACAACATAACAAAAAAATCATCCACCATGATCAAGTAGGCTTCATCCTGGAGATGCAGGGATGGTTTACCATATGAAAAACTGTGAATATCATCCATCATATAAACAAATTGAAAGGAAAAAACCACATGGCCATCTCATTGGATGCAGAAAAAGCCTTTGACAAAATCCAACACTCCTGCATGATAAAAGTCCTAGAAAGGTCAGGAATACAGAGAAAATACCTAAATATAATAAAGGCGATATACAGCAAGCCAACAGCCAACATCAAACTAAATGAACAAAAACTCAAAGCAATCCCACTAAAATCAGGAACAACAGAGGGCTGTCCTCTTTTTCCTTATCTATTCAATATAGCTCTCAAAGTTCTCCCTAAAGCAATAATAGAACAAAAGGCGATTAAGGGGATACAAATCAGAAAGGAAAAAGTCAAACTATCTTTATTTGCAGATCATTTACATAAGTGACCCCCCAAAATCTACCACAGAACTCCTGCAGCTCATAAATACCTTCAGCAATTTATCAGGGTACAAGATCAACTCAAAAAATCAATAGCCCTCCTATACATTAAAGATAAAAGGGCTGAGAAAGAAATAAGAGAAACATCATCCTTTATAATAGCTGCAAATAGCATTAAATATCTTGGCATATCTCTAACCAAAGAAATAGCAGACTTCTTCGACAAAAGCTTTAAGTCATCAAAGAAAGAAATCAAAGATGATATCAGAAAATGGAAAGACCTCCCATCCTCCTAGATAGGTAGAATCAACACGGTAAAAATGGCAATTTTACCAAAAATAATCTACAGATTTAATGCAATGCCCATCAGAATACCAACACATTTTTTTTACAGACCTTGGAAGAACAAAACTCAACTTTATATGGAATAAAAGGAGACTCAGGATCACTAAAACAATCCTGCTCAATAAAAGAACTTCAGGAGATATCACCATTCCTGACTTCAAGCAATACTATAGAGTTATAGTGATAAAAGCAGCCTGATATTGGCATAAAAACAGACTTGTAAATCAATGGAATTGAGTCAAAGACCCTGACGTTTACCCACACAACTAACAACACCTGATCTTCAACAAAGAGGCCAAAAATATCCAATGGAAAAAAGATAGTATCTTCAATAAACGGTGTTGGATGGTAGTATGTAGAATAAGGCAAATAGATCCAAACCTATCACTCTGCACAAAGCTTAAATCCAAGTGAATCAAAGACTTCAACATAAACCCAGAGACACTGAACTTGATAGAAAAGAAAGTGGGAAATACCCTCCGACGCACTGGCACAGGTGACCACTTCCTAAATATAACACCAGTAGCACAGATACTAAGAACAACAATCAATAAGTGGGACCTCCTGAAACTGAGAAGTTTCTGTATGGCCAAGGACACAGTCAATAGGACAAAAAATGACAGCCTACAGAATGGGAAAAGACCTTCACCAACCCTATAACTGATAGAGGACTGATCTCTAAAATACATAGAGAACTCAAGAAACTAGAGCCCAAAACCCTAAATAACCCAATTAGTGGGGTTCAGAACTAAAAAGGGAATTCTCTGCAGAAGAATTAGAAATTGCTGAAAGGCACTTAAAAAATAGTTCAACATCTCTAGTCATCAGAGAAACGCAAATCAAAACAACTTTGAGATACCATCTTAACACCTGTCAGAATGGCTAAGATAGAAGACTCAGATGACAGCCTATGCTGGAGAGGTTGCGGAGCAAGGGGAACACTCCTCCATTGTTGGTGGGAGTGTAAGCTTGTTCAGCCACTTGGAATGCAGTATGGTGGTTCCTCAGAAAATTGGGAATCAATCTCCCCAAAGACCCAGCAATACCACTAGTGGGCACATACCCAAAAGATGCTCATTCGCACTCCAAAAGCATTAGCTCAACTATGTTTATAGCAGCATTATTCATAACAGCAAGAACCTGGAAACAACCTAGATGTCCTTCAACTGAAGAATGGATTAATAAACTGTAGTACATCTACACAATGGAGTACCACTCAGCAGAAAAAAAAAAAAAAGACATCCTAAAATTTGCATGCAAATGGATGGATTTGAAGACTATCCTCCTGAGCGAGATATCACAAGTCCAGAAAGATAAGCAAGGCATGTACTCACTCATTAGTGGACTTTAGAGACTTTAGACAAAAAGCAAAGAATACCTAAGCTGCAAACTCAAACTTCTGAAAAGCTTGTGATCAGAAGGAACTTAAGAAAGACATCCAGGGATTCCGCTAAGAAGAGAAAATAGAGAAGATCTCCCTAGCTAATTGGGAGCATAAGGGGCCACAACCAAGAAAAAGTGGGAATGAATCATGAGAGAAGGAGATAATTGAGTGAGAGGAGCAACAAGGAGGGAGAAAAAAAAGAGATGGAAATATTAATAGAGGAGCCAATGTGGAGTTGGAAAAAGACTGGGTGCTAGAGTAAACTATCTCACAGGATGTACCTAGCTAGGTCTCCAACCAATAGCAAAGGTATTGCCTAAACAGGACTTCCCCTATAATCAAATGAATAGCCATCCTAAGTGCCATCACAGAACTTACATTCAACAATGAATAGAGATAGAGGCAGAGATACATGGCTGAGCTCCTGGTCCAGCTGAGAGCAGGGGAGGAGAATCTATATGAGCAAAGAGATAGGATTATGAAGAAAATTCCCACAGTGATGGCTGGCTGGAGCTCTGGGGAGCTCACTGAATTAAGAGTAGCCACTGGGGAACCTTCAAGAAAAGGAACAAGGTCCTTCAAGGATAGGCAACTATCCACTGACATGGGCAGTATGTGGAGCCGAGAGGGGAGGGATCAGACTGTGTTTCTGTAAGTGAGCTGACACCTCAGAGCCCATTTCCTCCAGAGGAACACCTAACCCAGTCATGACATTATGATGAGAAAATCGTACCTGCCTGGAGTGAAGGCTGAGCTGATCCACCTTAGGACTTCTTGCCCTTTTGGGGTCAGGGTAGGGAGGAGGGAGGCTGAAGGCTGACAGGGAAGGGTTGGGAGGGGGACGGGAGGGAGAGCAAGGGGATACATGGGGGGGGAAGATTTATTTTATATATATAAAAAATAAGTGCTAAAGGATATGGAGATGAGACACAAAAAGATGCCTTCTAGATATGACCCAGGCAGCTGCATTCATTAATTCACTGCAACTGTGGTTTCCTGTCGACATTTCATCATGAGCAGGAGATGGACCCATAAGTAAGGTCCCAGCCCTCATTGAGGGACTGTAATAGGGGACAGTTGCCAGGGGAGGGCGGCTCTTCAGTGGTCTTTGGAGCCACCCATGAGTTGCCCTCATTTCAGCAAATAACCCACCCCATGGTCACTCAAGCAACTTTAATTAAACTCAGTGAGTTCTTGTGGAATATTGCTTTAACCACGGAAAGATGTGTTATATTTGTTTATGTTGCATTTGTTTAACAATGTAAAGATGTGTTGCTTTTCCTGCCTAAGGCACCTGATTGGACTAATAAAAAGCTGAATGGCCAATAGCTAGGCATTATAGGAGTAGGTGGGACTGTTGGGCAGAAAGAGTAAGTAAGACAAGGAATCTAGGCTCAAGAGAGAAGAGAGAGAACAAAAGAGAAAGAGAGGATATGCCTGGGGCCGGCCAGCCAGCCAGACAGCAGACAGACAGTAGCCAGACAGCAGACAGACAGCAGACAGACAGCAGCCAACCAGCCAGACAGTAGCCAGACAGCAGCCAGACAGCAGTCAGACAGCAGCCAACCAGCCAGACAGCAGCCAGACAGCAGCCAGACAGCAGCCAGACAGCCAGTGGCCAGACAGCAGCCAGACAGCCAGACAGTAGCCAGACAGCCAGACAGTGGCCAGACAGTGGCCAGACAGCAGCCAGACAGCAGCCAGACAGGAGAAGCAGGAAAGCAGGACAACAGAATAAAAGAGTAAAAAGCCCCAAAGTGAAATGTAGAAACAGGTTAAACGAAGTTATAAAAGCTAGCAAGAAATGTACCTAAGCTGAGGCCTAGCATTAGTAACTATCAAGTCTGTGTCTTTACTTGGGAAGTGGTTGGTGCCCCCCTACAGCCTGTGACAGTGAGTCTCACAAAGAAACAAGGCCTGGAGTAGGAGGTGCCTTGGAGGAAGAGTTCCAGTTAGAAGGGAAGGGTCGTGGGTAACACAACTACGATTCATCACATGCAGATGCAACCTGTCAAAAACATGTAATCTACTGACCATATAAAATATTTTAAAGAAGGCGGTTTTCTTCTTATTCTGTGATGTTTAAAATAATTCCACCACCCCCCCCCCCCGAAGTCGATCTCCTTCAGGAACTTGGACTGGTGCGGGTTAGAATCAACTTGTAAACCCTCAGGGCAGTGATTAGATAGGAACCTTCACGAATTCCATCTTTAAGTTTGGAGTGAGTAAAAATGCCCTGCTCTGCCTCTGTACCAATTACTCAGCCAGTCAAGGTCTGACAAGAACTAGCCCTGTTTGTAGAGCACATATTTAATCCCAGGAACTGCACTGGGCACTTTTCTGGAAATTTTCAATGGCTCATTCATTTGTTTTGGTGCTGGGAATTGAATCCAGGATTGCCAGTTTGTTAAACTTTTTTTTGTATATTTCATTACCATTTGTTAATAAAGAGGCTATTTTGGCCTATGGCAAGGCAGCTTGGAGACAGGCTGGAAATCCAAGCAGATATGAAAGAGAAGAAGGGGAGTCAAAGAGGCACTGTAGGCTGCCTCCCAAAGAAGCAAGACGTGAAAGTACAGGTGAGCCACTAGCCACATGGCAAGACATAAATTAATAGAAATGGGTTGAGTTGTAAGACCTAGTTGGTAATGAGCAGGAGCCATAAGCCAAACAGTCTGTAATTAATGTAAGACTTTGTGTGATTATATAGGAAAAAGCAGCTGTGGGCAGGTCCAGACCTTGGGGCTAAGCCAGGCCAGAAACTTCCAGCTACAAATGGTGAACTCCTGAAACTCCTTATGCAGTTTCTTTGTGGCAAACGTTAGCCACTGGGCAAGAGACTGTTGTTGGACCAACTGCTTGACTGTATGCTGTATAAACTGGGCATGCAGAACTCATAGGAAAGTGACCTCTGAACTTTACCAGAACAAGCTGAGATGGTCCTTCATATTCCTGCTTTGCAGAAAAAACTGCCAGACATTCTGCAGGGCACAAAGAGAAGAGACCGACAATCCTTGCCAAAATGGACGGAAGAGTTCTTCAAACTTCCTGCTTCACTGAAAGATATGCCAGAGACTCTAGGCCTGTAGATGGATGCCTCAACATCACAAAGGAACTTTGGATGACTGTTCAGGCAGACAGACATCTTTGTCATTTATAGAATTTGGAAGTTGTTTGCAATGTACTTCCTGCTTACTCCAGTAATATTATATCCTCCATCTTTGATGGAGTTGAAGATTAGATAGTTATAATTATAATTTTCCTTTATAGTAAACAAATTAGATATTAAACTTTGGCCTCACAAAGACAGATGATAGAATATTTTCTTTAATTTTGCTAATATAAATAGACTAGATATTGTAACCATAATTCTTGCTTGATAACTGTTTTGTTATATGTAATTTTACTATGTTAAAGCTGAAACCTTCCTTTTTGATTAGACAGAAAAGGGGAAGTGATGTGGGATGTTTTTCTGTACAATGTGAATATACTTGATTACCATTTATTAATAAAGAGGTTGTTTTGGCCTGTGGCAAGAGAGCTTGGAGACAGGCAGGAAATCCAAGCAGAGATGAAGGAGATGGGTGGATTCAGGACACTGGAAGCTGCTGCCCAAAGAAGCAAGATGTGGAAGTACAGGTGAGCCACTAGCCACATGGCAAGACATAGATTAATAAAAAATGGGTCAAGTTAAGTTGTAAGAGATAGTTGTAATGAGCCTGAGCCATGAGCCAAACAGTTTATAACTAATATTGATCACTGTCAGTAGAGATTGTCCAAAGAGGCTAATGCAACTTGTAACATGTCACACTGTATCAAAGACAACAAGTTTGTTAAGTTGTTGTCAATTCTAAGAAACTTGTAATTATTCAGGTTTTATACAAGAAAAGTTGTATTCCCCTTAAAACTAAGAACTTACACATAAAAGATACTTGTTGAAAATATGGACCAAATGACCCAAAGCTTGCAAAAATCACAGCTCCTTAAAAAGGCTCAGTTACAGAATTTGGTTGATCTATAAACCATACAGGAGGCTCCTGGCATCACCCCCATGCCAAGCTTTTGGAACTTCTAGAGAGAAGATCAGTATCTTAAGCCCTGCTTGGAAAGCTAAGCCTGCCCCACAGTTCCTAGAAATGACAGGCAAGAATGGGCTGGGGGGGTGGGGATAGAAGGAAATTTTGGGAGGGTGAAACCAGAAGGGCAGAGCAGTGGTTAGTGGGTGATGTTAGAAGTTTCTAATGTCTCAAAGTGCTGTAGGGTGACTATGACAGTTGTATGCTAAAGGAACTAGTAGATAAAGAGGTCTTTGAATGTTCTTCTCTGTCTCTCCCACACATGCATATACACAAACATGGATAAGTGTTTGGGGTGATGAACATGCCAGAGTCCTCGATTTTTACACATTGTATACATTGAATGCCACTGTGTGTGTCACAGGTAGCTTCCATTGTCCATCTGACAAACCATAATCACCTGAGACATATCTGAAGAATTTCCCAGAGTGATGTCACTGATATAACAAACTTTATTCTATGGGCATGCACCCTTGATGCCTAGGATATTTTATAGAGAATCACACAAAAGTGTGATTATATAACAAATTGCACACCAGTCCATTTGGAACTTACTTTGGTTCCCTGGATCTCTGGTAGTGGCCATTTAATTAAGTTGTCCCAGACATCCGCACTGGTGCCATGTTGTCTAAACCTTATATCCATTCCCTTCACTGTGTCCCATGAACATGCAAAATTATTAGGTGCCCATCTAAAGGTTCCTGCATTCCTACAATACTAATAGTTCTTTTTGAAGAGACAAATGATCCTATTCCAGGTGTGTCCTTGTAAGAGAGAAAACTGAGACAAAAGCCCTGGCCCTTCTTCCCAGGGTAAAGATTGCTGCCAATGTACACAATGGCCAGGAAGAGGGCTACTGCACACAGTATGGTGTCTCCAGCTTTCTCAAGCAAACAAGACAGGGTTCTATGCTGGTCAGGTCAGCAAACTCACAGAAAGAAACTATAGTGGTGACTCTAAGGGCAGCTGCCTCAGACAAACCTTCCTCCTAATGTGGGCTTGAGAATAGAAAGACAATCCCACATGGGTTCCAATAAGAGGGTGGTGGATGCAGTGGACCCACCCTCTTTAGCATGAGAGGAAACAGTTTCTTTCACCCATGTCCTGTCCTGGGAGAATAACCTGACCCACTGAGGCAACAAAAGTTATTTTCCTCCATGGACACAACTGGGGGATTCTCCCTAAGAGGGGTTCTTGGTAGAGTTCAAAACAGGGCAAAGCCAGGTCTCCTCCTGACCCCTTGTGCTTCTTGTAGAGAACTCACTGTGGTGAAGAGATGGCCATGGAGGAAGCAGAGAGAACAGGATGAATCATTGGAATGCAAAAGAGATAGTAGAGGTCCCTGAGAAGCTCACCATGGCAACCAGCAGCCAGAGGATGCTTTGCGGAGTCTCCCATCTCTATGTCCCTCTTCTGAGCATCAACCACCATGCTTTGTGCCCAAATCTAAGTGGCAAGAAGATAACTACACAGGTGCCTAGCAGCGCCCTTAGCTGACAGCATCCTGCAGCCAGACAGAAAAGCAAACACCATGACTAGACCCCATATAAAGAACTGGGCCCATCCCTCTCTCCATTTCCCTAGAACACTGTAGGCCCCACCAAACACAGTAGCTTCTGTTTAGGTATCTCAGTTCATCTACCATTAGCTCAGATCCATCCTTTTGACTAGCAGACTTCCACAGGTGTTCAATAAATACTAGTTAAATATTAAGAGGAAAATCTTTGAAGGGCTTATATGGTTTTTAAAGTCATTAATGCCCTCTAAGCCTCAGCTTCTTGGGTCTCAGGGTATCCATGGTTTCCATCAGCACAATAAACACAACATCAATACTGGCCAACTGGGTAAGGAGCCATCCCATACTCCACCCATAGGCCTCTGAGAAGTAATCACCTCCACATGTAGAAATGAAGAGACTGTAAGAATCTCTCATTGGCCTCAAGAACAGCACCTGCCCCAGGCAGAGCTTTATTCTGACAAAGCCCCACCCCTGCCTCCACCAGAAAAGCATGCAGTACAGTAAACATCACTGATCTGAAAGCCACACTGCTGGTCATCAACAGTGGCTGTCCCCCGGGCTCAGGCTCTGCAGGAATCCCATTAGAGGATCAGCCTCTCAAGCCCAATGTCCTCATGAAAATAAGCCCCCTGCCTATTGTCTTTCTCTTACATGTGCCTCCCACAATTGCTCACGGGAAGAAGGAAGAAGAAAGCCCCTAATACATACAGTTATGCACTAATTGATGTCCCTTCATGGAAGGCCTGGTAAGAAAACTGCAGGGCTGGGGCCCAGGTGCTTGGTTGCTTGCCTAGCATGCACGAGGCTGTGGGCTTGATTCCCAGCACTGCATAAGCCAAATGCTGATACAAATAACTGTAATTCTGGAAATCAGCAAATGTGGCCAGACGATCAGAGGCTTAAGGTCATCCTTGGCTGCATAGAGAGTTCAGGGCCCAACAGTTTTTAATTTGAAAACTAAGGAGAGTCAGGAATAGTGACAGACACCAATAATACCAGGATTTGAGAGTCTAAGACAGGAAGATTAGGAGTTTAAAGCCAGAACTTCATAGCAGTACCCAGTCTCAGAAATAAAAGGACTAAACCAGGTCCAAAGGCAGAGTCATAATCACAGCGGCTGGGGAGGCTGAGGCAGGAGGAAATCAAGTCTAAGGGACACTTGCTCAATGATGTTCACAGTAGCATCATTTGTAATAGCCAGAACCTGGAAATAATCTAGATGCCCCTCAACTGAATGGATAAAGAAAATGAAGTACATTTACACAATGGAGTATTACTCAGTGGTAAAACACAATGACATCATGAAATTTGCAGGCAAATAAATTTAGACAAATAAGTGGAACTAGAAAAGCTAATCCTGAGTGATGAAACCCAGGACCAGAAAGACAAATCTGATATGCACTCACTCATAAGTGGATATTAGCTGTAAAGTCAAAGATAACCATGCTACAGTCCACAGCCCCAGAGAGGGTAGGTAACAAGGAGGGCCCAATGAGGAATGAGTGTATGTCCCTGGGGAGGGGAAACAGAAGACGGAGCAGGTGGGGATGGGAACCTGAGGGTCTGGGTGGAGGGGTGGATAGAGCAGGAGAGTAAATGAAAGAAATGATTTGATGGGGATTGCATTTTAGGATCAGGTAGAAACCTGATGCCAGGGAAACTCCACAAATCTACAAGGATAACCTAGCTGAGACTCCTATCATTAGGATAGGCTCAACTGGCCATCTCCTGTGATCAGATTGGTAACTACCTGCAATTGCCATCAGAGAGCCTTTGTCCAGTAACTGGTGGAAACAGACGCAGAGATCCACAGCCAAGCACTGGGCCAAGCCCAGGGAATCTTGTTGAGAGTGAGGAAGGATTGTATGAGCCAGAGGGGTCAGGGTGATCACAAGGAAGCCCAGAGAAGCATCTGGCCTGTTCCTGGGAGCTCAGACTACAGACCCACAGCTAGGGAGCCTACACGGGACTGACCTAGGCCCTCTGCATGTGTGTGAGAGTTGTGTGGCTTGGTCTATTTGTGGGACTCCTGGCAGTAGGATTGGGCCACTTTGGCCTCCAGGAACCTATTCCTCATTGTCTTGTCCAGCCTTAATACAAGGAGAAGAGCTTAGCCCTACCTCAACTTAATATGCTATGCTTGGTTGGCACCCATGGGAGGTCTGCTTCTTTCTGAACAGAGGTGGATGTGGGGGGGCAGAGGTAAAGTTGGGGGAAGGACTGGGAGTATGGGGAAGGGGACACTGTGGTTGGGGTGGAAAATAAAAAATAAAATAAAATTTTGTTCTAAAAGATTGTGGAGCCAACAAAATGGCTAAGCAGGTGAAGGTATTTACCATCATGCTCGACAACCGAAGTTTGATCCCCGTGTCACATCATGTAGAAGGAGAGGGAACCAACTCCCAAAAGCTGTCCTCTGACCTCCGTTGACCTGCCATGGCACACTTGAGAGCATGCGCATACACACAGAAACATAAAGGAATAAAGTTAAGTTAAAAAGTTAGGTACAGTTCAGGGATAACCCACTTACCAGAGTTATCATGTATAAATAGTCCCGAGTTCACTGTCTAATACCAAAGCACAAATAATACCCGAGCTTGTTCCTTCCAGGAGTCAGAAGGAGCCTGGCAGGGAACTCTTTGTGCCTGTAGCTCCGCCCCTCTCCTGTCTCAGTGAACTCTGCGGAGCTTCTGCCCCTCCCCCGGAAGCGAACTCCAGGATATCCGTCTCTAATAACACCCAAATGAGAGTCAGTCAGCTCAAGACTTCCCCGACTGCAGCAGTGCATCTGTGAGGCAGCATGTATGTGGACTTTCTTGCCAAAAGGAAGGAGTGACCGGTGGGAGGGCACAGAGAAGGTGAAGGACCAAAAAGTCACTATTTATATCAGTTTATATTGTAGTACTTTGTCCCTGGCTTTTTCTTTTAGTCCATCACCCAATTCCCCAAATTCCATCACCCAAAGACACAGAGACATATTATTAGTTTTGAGTGCTAGGCTTAGCTTAGGTGTGTTTCTGGCTAGCTCTTTTAACCTCAATTAACCTGTTTCTCTTTATCTACATTTTGCCTCAGGGTTCATTAACCTTTCTTCTGTTTATCTTCTGCTCCAAGCTTCTCCTGTCTAGCTGGCTGGCAGCAGCTGCCTGGCTTCTTGCCCCAGGCATGTCTCTTCATCTCTCCTCCTCTAATTCTTTTTCTTTTTTCTTGCTCTGCAGCCCAGATTTCTCCTATTCATTCTCTCTCCCTGCCAGCCCCGCCTATCCTTTCTCCTGCCTAGCTATTGGCCATTCAGCTTTTTATTAGACCAATCAGATACCTTAGGCAAGCAAGGTAAAACAGATGCCACACATCTTTACATAATTAAACACACATCCTTGCATCATTAAACAAATGTAGAATAAACAAAAGTAACACACCTTTAAAGTTAAAATAATATTCCATAAACAAAAACAACACATCTTAGCCTAGTCAAAATATTCCACAACATTACTTTAAAAAAAAAAAAAAATCTTTTGTTTTGAGACAGGGTTTTTCTATGCAGCCCTGGTTATCCTGGAACTTTGTAGACCAGGCCAGCCTCAAACTCACAGAGATCTGCCTGCTCCTTCCTCCTGAGTGCTGGGGTTAAGGGTGTGAGCCACCATGTCCAGCTTTACTTACTTTTATTACTATGACCTAACATTTGACAAGAAACAGCTTAAAAGTGAAAGGATTTATTTTGTCTTACAATTTAAGAACCGATACAGCCATCATGGCCAGGAGAGCGTGCAGGAGGGAGGCATCTAGTCACACTAGGCTTGAAGGAAGCAAAGAGCAGACCAGAAGTGGAGCCTGGCTAGAAGAAATTAAGATCCATTTCCTCCAGTGTGGAGAGCTGCGTGTAGCCAAGCCTCCACCTTCCCGATGGTGAGCGCTGTCTGTGGTAAACAACTCCATATATGGCTAAGGCTGAGGATCTGGCTTGCTTCCGCGTACCTGGACCTATGGGTAGTGCCCACGTGGCGTACTGGGGTTGGCTGCCCAGAGGCTGTTTAGGCTGCGGGCGGGTTTCCCCGTGGTCAGAAGGAGAAGGAATGAGAGAGAACATGTAGCAAGTCAGTCAGTCCCCGTCATAAGTAAGTAAGTCAGAAGTCAGAATTCAAGGTTCCTGAATAAAACTGCTGAAAGAAGAGCCTGGGTGTCGCGTCTTCCTTGCGGGACGAGGTGGCACACGACACTCCAGCAAGGCTCAACCTCCTAAAGATTTTGTAATCTTTCAAAACAGCTCCACCAGCTGGGGACAAGTATTCAAACGTGCCATCCATAAACAAGAATACTAACTATTACAGGGTATTCTAACTCTCATATGGTCCAAGCTACATACTAAAGCCCCAGGCCTGCAGAGGTCAGGAAAACTGTCTGTACTCACAGCCTAACTGAGGCAAGGACAGTGATAATGGAGGTCAAAGGGTAGCTTGTTGTCACAGGTCTGTTTCTGCTCTGTTTTACTAGCTAGTGGCAACCACTCACCAGACTCGCAGTGAAGGGTTCAAGCTGGTACCTCCCTTCCCTTTCTCTCTGTGTGGAGCAGAGAAGCCTCATCTACCATTTCAAGGAAAGTCTGAAAGCTCTCATTTCAGACCTGAGCACCAAGGGAAGCAGAAGGCATCTTCGGCTCTGGAGACACTAGTTCTAATCGGCCTGTTCCTGTTGGTTACAGAAATGTGTGTGTTTAGTAAAAGCATCTGCCCACTGACTGAATGCCTGAGCAGGTGGAAAGAAACCAGCGGAGTTTAGACAGGTACTCTATATCTAAAAAAGCAATTTGATGTGAGAGATGTTGGCTTCTGTATGGAAGCAAAATCACAGTCTGTGCATGTACACTCACTTCTGAGGCAGGGATTTGTTTTCAGAGGGCTGAGAGGGTAATTCAAATTAATGAATCAATATCTTTATGCAAGGTTATCTAAGCATCACAGAACCCTGGCTTGGTACCCATGGTACCCACTCCTTATCCAAGACTCATATTGGTTCCATACAAGACTGGCCAGGTTTCATGTTCCATGTATCTTCTCTCTACCAAACTGGGGCAGCCCCAGCACTACAGACACCAGGCGGTGCTGTTTCAGACACCCAAACATCTGTTGTTTTTGCTAAGTAAAAACAAGTGACTAGTCACAGCAAAACCATGAAAGAAAACCGCAAGTGACCTAAGGATTTCTGACTCACCCTTCAACCTGGATACTTTGTGACATTCCACCCAAAGCTCTCAACCACCTGCAGCAGAGCTGAGAACTGCAGGCCCTTTGTCTCCCTGGCTCAGGGTAATTACCCTGCCCCCAGATGGCTTTTGCCTTCAGAACAAAATAAAGAAAAACCACCTTCCCTCCCTAAGCCCAAGTGAGTAAGAAAAGCTGGCAAGGACCCTCCCTCAGACCATAATTGTGGGAACCTCTTGCAAAACAATTTTCGTTGCCAGATAAACTGTGTCTTTTCCCAGCAGCCAAGTGCCACACCTCAGAGACGGGGTAAGAGATTTCCTTTAAGATACCACTGAGCAGATGTGAAGACCTGGGTCTCTTCTGCCCACTAGGGAGAGTTGTGCAGTGTTGCATCTTGAGAGAGGCTCTGTCACAGCCTTTATGTATGCCTGGCACCCTGTGCATGTGGTTTTAGCCAGCTGCATTCTGAAGTTCAGGCCTGGAATCAGCCCTCCTGATGGCAGAGTTCACATCGGTCGCCAGTCAAGACCTTTTCTCTGCAAGATGGCAACTGTGACAAACGCAGCTGTCTAAGAGAATGTCTAAGGAGCCAAGTGAGCACCATCATCACCTTGGAAAACATGCCAAGATTTGTCATATTCTGCAACACATAGCTCAGGTCTTTGAGGTCACACCTGACCAAGCTGGGACCACACCTCCAGCCAAATGTAGTTTCTATAGACTGGATTGCATGGTGAGGTGCTCCACAACATTGCCCAATGTGAGTGGCCTCCAGGGAACTAGGAACCCTGACTCTGTCAGAATCTCTTCATTAGGAGCAAAAGAAACACACTAAACCTTCTCCGTCCAAGGACCTTCCATCACCTGAGCAACTAGGTTTCATAGCTCAGTTCCTTACAAGTATCAGGCTGCCAACAGAATGTCTCTGCTGCCTAAACACCAACCAACGGGTGCAATGTTAAAGGCCTCAATGCCAAGGCAGTAGTTAGCAACACAGAGAAGACACATAAGCAGGGGTGGAAGAACTTGCCGAACAGCAGAGTGAGAAGAAAAGAGTTCCAAGCTCCATGGGGAAGAGCAGCCTGTACCATGACCAGGCACCATCTCAGGGCATCAGGAACCTCACTGGTCAAGAACAGTATCTCCATGGAGGTCTCCTCTACGGCCTGAAATCCTCCATTGGAGCTACACTTCAGCATATGTGCTTTCAATATGTGATCACACCACCTTAGCCCATTTCTACCTGTAGGGGTGTTTTGCCTGCATGTATATCTGTCTGTGTACCGCGTGCATGCAGTGTCCCCAGAAACCAGAATAGTGCATAGGATCCCCAGGACTGGCATCACATACAGTTGTGAGCTGCCATATAGGTGCTGGGAACTGAACCCAGGTCCTCTATATGAGCAGTCAGTGTTCTTAACCATCTCTCCAGCACCTCTTAGCCTATTTTGGAGATGAAGAACTAAAAGCAGTTGACCTCACAAAGCTCCAGCTCAACCCTTATGGGCATTAGACCCTACATACATCCTTTGCTCTGTTGCCCCCACCGCAGTGAGCAAGTTGCTTCTCTTTCTTGAGGATGCTGGTGTTGTAAAAGTCTGGAGAGTCTGATGTTTTACACTCCACCTCAGGGTATCCTGCGCCTCAGGCATCTTAGGAGAAGGGCCCCCATAGGACTTTTACTGGGGATTCAAAGGGTTTCTACTCCCTGGAGAGAGACCTTCCCACAGCCTTCTTGCTTGCCACATTTGAGTATCACGAGCATTGGCCTGGTGTATCGTAGCTGCAAGCATCATGTTTTCAGTTAAAATGTTTTATGTCAGTAAATCTTTTTAAGAATTTTTTTAAGATAAGTAAATTTGAAATTTGAGAATCACAGCATTCTGCAACACTCCAAATCATCCCTGTGATGCCAAATTCAGCAGTTAGCAAAGGTTGGGTGGAGTCTGAACCTGTAAGAAAGAGAAATATCACTTTAAGAAGCAAACACTCTTTGTCTAGACACCCTAAGGATAGCCCTCCTCAGAATCTGTTTACTGAGAATGATGTGTAAAGTGACAATGTTGCCATTTCTCAGAGGGAGTGGCCTAGGCCTAGCTATACCCAAAGATCTGCTAGCTATAGATTTCATTCAGAGAAAAGCCAGGAGGGGCAGTGGCTGGTGGCCAGTGGCTCTGCATATCCCCTTAAACACTGCTACTGACCACACTTGAGTGATTTACATGGCTTTACCTAATGCATTAAACCGTTGCAAACCAGATGGCTTAACATTGAAAATAATAAAGATTTAAATAAAAATGTTAAAAAGCCAAGAAGATGTATGGAATGTTCTAGAAAGAGCTCTTTTCCATGCATATTATTATTATTATTATTATTATTATTATTATTTCTACAGGCTAAGTACTGAATATCCATTCATTGTCTTCCTCCTTTTCTGACTTGGAGCTCCTTGGAGAACAAATCTAGTCTTGACCTCTTTCCTCACATCAGGAGTCAGGGGATATGAAATAGGGGGGCTCTCCTCATCTCCTCAGCCTTCAGTTGAGGCTGCTTTCTGTCTCTGGAAGAAACATTTTGCAGAGCAATTTGGCAGTGTGAGTTAGGAGCCTGAGAACAGTTTATGTCCCTCCACCTGGCAATAGCCTGCTCTGGAAAACCGCTGGAAGGAGCAAGTCAGAAACTTGGACCGGCTTCCAGAGGGCTCAATGAAGCTTTACATAGAGCTGTTAAAAGCTGGCAACAGTGTGTCTGCCTGTCTCACCTTATGGGATGGTTAAGTAATTAGGATGCATCCAGAAGATGGGATCTGCCTTGCAGTTTCAAAATGGCACCTCCAAGGCTATTTAACGATGTGGAGACATGGGATAGTTTCCATGGTGTTAAGTGGGACCCTATAAAACAAAATCAAATACACAAAAATAAGAAAAGCACCTATATGTGAATATATAGAAAACTGGACAGGAATATAAACTGCCAAAGGGAATTGCTCTGGGTGGCAAGATTACAGCTCATTTTTATGCTGTCCTTTGTTACTTTCTATATGCTGCCTTTATATGTTTTTAAGTGACTGAAGAGAAATTTCTACCAAGAGAAAAAAAAATCCCTAGCTAGTGATGCAGGCTGAGATTAATAGCTTTTCTGTATGGAACATTAGTTTAACATTTCAGTGAGAATCCCAAGTTTCTGCCCTGGCCTGACAGCTTTGCCTTGTGGAATCGAACTTGGTGTGGAGTTCCCAGAAGCATAATGGAGTAAGAGATAAGAGTGAACCAGGGAGGTCTGCAGAAATAGTCAGTCAGTGTCAGCACCCCTGACTTAGACTACCCAGCCGCTTGTCTTTTTTTATTTTTTAAAAAACACTATAAGGGCAACAAGAAGTTCTGTAACTACTGTGTCTGGAACAAAGGGAAGCCAAGCCTGGGGTGGTAACACACACCTACCTATAATCCCACTGCTTGGGAGAGTCCCAGGAGCCTGTGTTCCTGGCCAGCCTGGGCTACATAAGAGAGGGGGCAAAGAGGGAGGAGGAAGGGAGAGAAGAAGGAGGGGAAGGAGAGGAACTTACTGATGTCACACACTTGCTCAGGACAGAGGTTGCCTCTTCTGTGCCCAGGTGCCTTAGCCCAGCCATGTTCTTTCTGGGTGAGACTTCCTTTCAACAGCACTAAAAACCCAACCCTAGGAAGGTACACTTTGTAACGGAACGGCTGCTGTGTCTCTGTGCTCTGTGCACGTAGCAATCGTGCTGCCCGGACTCATACCGCAGCTCACCCTGGCGATGATTTATGTGATAGCTTGATCTGTCATGGAGCTAACAGAACAAGACTCTGATCCAAACCGTGCACTTAGAAGCCTCTGCAAACTCAGCAGCCACCCCACTGGGGATGTAGATGAGCGGCCTCCCACTGGGGTTCAAGACCAACAGTGAACCCTGGAAGACAATGTTTTACTTAACTCCCTCACAAGATGCCTGGCTAATGTAACATTTTTTTAAAGCCTATCTGAGTACAGTTAACATATCATACAGCTTCTCCTTTCCCCAATCTCTGTTCTTTCCACCAGCAAACTGAGGGAGTGAAGTTTTTTTCTTGCATAGCAGAAAACTTCCAAGCTTCTTACAGCTCCAGATAACTGCACAGTAAGATGAACAGAACAGCCTAAGCAGGAGATGAGGGGGGGACGACAGACCAGAGGCTTGCAGAGATAAAGCCAAGGATATGGCAGTAGGAAGGAGAGATAGAGCGTCAGGAAGTGTCAGTCTCCTAAGAAGTTCAGGTTCAATGTCTGCCTAAGACTTCACTGACCAAGTGAGACTGAGCAGGGGTGAGAAGGATGCCTGGAGAAAGGCAATCCACAGTGTTCCCAGTGTGTGGCAGAAGTGCTGTTTGCACACATTAGGAAATGCCTGGAGAGCAGGCAGCTCTCCCCAGAGCCTCCTCACTGGCTTGGGATACCTCTCCTTGATACTGCTAGGGATAGCTGAACAGTCAGCCAGTGCTGACTGTGCCCACTATTAGGTGTGTGTTACCCGGGTGAGCATTACTGTGGCCCTTATTTCCTAGATTCCTGGCCTGTCAGGTTGGTGGTCAGTATCTGTCATTAGGTGCCTACCACAGGCCAACTACTGCTTAAAATGCAATCCATATTATATGATGCCGCAAGATAGTTAAACGCAGTGTCATTAGTTTGGAAACTGCTAAGCAAGTGAACTTTCAATGTGCCTGCCACCCAAAGTGATTATTATGTGAGGTCATGCATATGCTAATCAGCTTTACTGAGCCATTCCACAGGGTATACATATTGTAAAACATGTTACACATGATAAATATGTACGATGTTGTCAATTTAAAAAATAAAGTCTTATTAAAAAACAATCAAAGTTTAATCATGCATTGTTTAATGATGGGACACATTCTTTGTCAATTTTGTCCTTGTACTAAAGTGTATTTTTCAGTACACACATACACAGTATGTCATAAATTGTCATGCACAATCCACCAGAGACTGACCTCCTACAAATGTAAGAAATAAGTCCCATTATAGAATCTGTTTTAGAGATGAAGAAACTGAGCACTGGGAGTTTATAGTACTTTCTCAGCGCCAGTCAGAAAAGGCAGGCTTCAAATCCAGTTTGGCTATTGAAAATGTGTTGCTAAAGATATATCATTCTGTTTCCCTAGAAATGCATGCTGAATAATTAATCAAGGCCATCAATCAGAGGGCCTTAGGGAACTGTATTTCTTCCTAATAGTCTAGTAAAAATGTGTCCTCAGGGCTTGTGGGTGTGGCTAGTGATAGAAATATTTGCCTGGCTTTCTTGAAGCCCTGGGTTTAGTACCAGTGCCAGAAAAACAAAATAGAAAACAAAGGAAAAATGTTGGCCCTGGGCTAGGAAGATAAGAAGTGGGAAAGAACCTGCATGCTATGATGCTGTCAGCTCCCATGATGGAGATGGCTGGTTCACCACCACA
>PVIH01004409.1:120141-141078 GCA_004025045.1 Sigmodon hispidus
TCAGCTCCCATGATGGAGATGGCTGGTTCACCACCACAGACAGGCAGACATCACCAGGTCTCAGCTCCCATGATGGAGATGGCTGGTTCACCACCACAGACAGGCAGACATCACCAGGTCTCAGCTCCCATGATGGAGATGGCTGGTTCACCACCACAGACAGGCAGACATCACCAGGTCTCAGCTCCCATGATGGAGATGGCTGGTTCACCACCACCACAGACAGGCAGACATCACCAGGTCTCAGCTCCCATGATGGAGATGGCTAGTTCACCACCACAGACAGGCAGACATCACCAGGTGTGTAATAACACTATTAGTGGGGGATAAATTTCAATTTCTAGTTTCTTTGTGTTTTCTGTGTTGGATAAATTTTAATTTACTTTTGCCTTTACAAAAACAAAGAAACAAAAAAAAAACTTTTAAGGAAGGGTTCGCCATCCTATTGTGACAATGTGTTCAGAGCTAATGGAAAGGAAAAGTGAAAAAGCCTACCTTGAGCACCCAGGAGCAGGCAAGTACTGGGGCTGGGAGAGATACAGAGATCAGGGACAACTAGGGGCCTGGTTTTCAGGACAGAGGCTAGAGATGAACGGTACCAGCTGGCATCCAGGTTTCTGGAGGTTTCTGAAGGTGAGGTAAGTGAAAAGTTGACTTGGGAGTGTCATTATTGTTGAACTAAAAATAGACAAAATGACACGTCACTATCTGTTTCTTTTCTCGTGAGCTAGAAAATTGCATGCTGTATCTTTGCAATGTTTCCTGGGAAGGTCTGGATGTGGTAACAGGGGTGAGGCCAGGCTCAGCTCAGCCGTGGGAAGAAGCAAGGTGCACACATGACTCTCAACCAAAACACAGCACAAGAGGTTCTGGGAACAAAAACCACAGGTGAGTCAGCACATAGGAGAGGGGACAGGACAGGGCACGTGGGTAAGTCCTCATTCCATCCCAGAATGTTCCCAGTGGGAGGAGGAAAGTTCCCCATCCCAGGTAGGAGGCAGTGGGCCAGGTCACAAGAACCCTTGGAGAGTCAGCCCTAAGCAGCACTCACCATCCCCAAGGCTGCACTGCAAGCCTTGACCCAGGAGGAGCCTGTTAGGGCTTGAATTGAAAATGTTCCACATAGGCTCAAGTGTCTGAGAGCTTGATCCCCAGCTGTTAGCATTGTTCTGGAAGGCTGTAGCATCTAGGAGGTACTAGGGGAAGTGGGTCACCGGTGGTGGCCCCACCCTCTTCCAGACTACTCTTTGCTCCCTGATTGCCAGGACAACGAGATCTCTCTCCTCAGATCCCTATTGCTCTGTCTGCCTGTCCCACCATAATGCACTATGTCCCTTATTAAGCCATAAACCACAACTAACACTTCTCCCCTTAAATTGCCTTGCTATGTATTTTGTCAGAGCAGTAAGAAAGGTAACTATGCTGGACACAAGCTAGCCTTGTTTAGGACTCTGAAATATCTGATCCCCCATATAGAACCAGCCAGCAGAGGCCCCTCCCCCAACAGACACATCTATCATCAGTGTGCTGGGGAAGTCCAGTGACTGATCAGAATCAGTCCCCTGGCAGTAAACACTGCACTTAAAGGATTTAAAGGAAATCTCTGTGCAGGCAACAAGGAGCTGGGGCTCTGTAAGGCGGCTTCAGCAGGGGAAGTGGGTTAAGGCTGCACCCGACAGTTAAGCCAATGACTCCAGAGTGCTCCTGAACACTTCTGTGTCTGGTGGCCCTGAGCTAATTCTGCAAGAGTGAGTTCATTTTGTACCCAGAGATCTTGTCACTTGCTTCCTATTTTTATCCCTGCTGAGACACCCCTGAGTCAGAAAGGTTTAGAACTTGACTGCTGGTCACTTGTGGATAAATGGCAGAACTAGAATCTGAGCCCAGTTAGCCCACTGAGGGCTTTTCACAACTCTGTTATCCTGAAATGGCAGTAGACATTCTGGGGCATTCCATAAGGGTTGGATCCCTGAGCTTAACACAGACTGATCCAAGTTGGAATGCCATCTCAACAAAAGGTTTATTCACTCTAAATATGTTGGGGACATCATTCTTGGGCTCTGCTTGCCAACACACCAACAAAACCTCATGTATGGTTAGTAAAGGCAAAATCAGGATTTCCTGCATCTCCAGCAATGCAAAGCAGCTTAGGGTAAAAGGAGGAGACAGGACATGGAGTGCCAAGGAGGGACACATTGTCTCCCACTGCTGGGCCTCAGCTGTCACTTGTCCATACTACACTAGACTCGATGCCACTTAGAAGTGGAGCTGAATGACAAGTGTAAGTTAAGAAATGCCTACGTGTCCTGGCCCCCAGCCCTTAACTTACACAGCCAATGACAGGACAGTATTACAGAGACCTATAAACAGAAGCCTCCTGGTGCCCCAATGGCCTTGGGAGCCTAGAATTGCCCACCTTTGCCCTAGAGTTAATAACCCCGATGTTTCCTGCTAAGGACTCATACCATAGCTCCTAGTTTCTAAAGACAAATAGGTGGCGGGTGACGGGCACTTCCCGCAGACACAGGCTCGACCCAGGTCAACAGGCTCTCTGCGAGTCCTTTAGCCCATGCATTTTTGCTCTTGCTTGGTCTCAGATCAGCTGTTTTTGGTTTGGTACACAAGTGTGAGAGGCAGGAGAAAGGCCATTGAATTTCAGCCCCTTCTTGACTCTTCAGGAGATGAAAAACAGCAGCCTTGGGCACAGTGAACAGTGAGCCTCCACCTGCTGGCCACTGTGACTTGTTCTCAGCAGCTTCTGGTACAGGGGCCATCACTGATGACAGGTCCAGGCTCTCAGAGGCCCCTCCTCAGTGGAACACGGGCATACACTGGCCTGCTGCTAACTATATTTTTAAAATCATACTTCTCATTTCTTTTGTAAATTCTTTAAGTATTCAAGTGAAAGCTACGTCTTTCCAGGAGCCACATGAAAGTCTACATAGATGTGCTAGGGTGTGTGAAAGCCACAGGTGTGCTGGTACTGCAGCTTTTAGGGGAACCCCAGCTGACTGTAGCTCCAGCTGCCCAGAGGCAGGTAAAGGAGAGGCTGTGGGAAGCTGGATCTAGGGTGACAGGACCAGAGGAGACTGAGGAAGGCCAATGGCAGGGCTACTGCATTGTTATCAGAGAAGTGAGGAAGAGGATGCTAAGGAAAAGGGTGGTGACTGTACCCCCGGATCTGTGTTTCTGAACTGCTCAGATCTTGCTGAACCAAACCTTCACCTCTATTACCCATCTGTTATCGTCTTAGGAATTAATTACCCGATTGCTCCAGGCAGAATCCTGGAGCTGGAAGACGGCCGCAGGCATTCTGCAGATGCCTGCAGAGCAAGACAAGCCATGTTTGATGCTGGAGAACAGAGTGGTCCTTAGAGGATAGATTCTGATGTCCAGCGCTTACTTCACTTTGACTACTTCTAATATGGCCAGTCCTCTGACAGAATGCTCCCGTGAGACATGTGTCAGCATCCAACAAGTATAAAACCACTTTGAGAGGACTGTCTTGTGTCAATCTAAGGACTTAATTTTTTTTTTTTTAATCAGAGTACACGAGAGTAAGTTAAGGTACAGTTGAACTAAAAGAAACACCACACTTGCAAACATCCAAAAATAAATTAGAAAAACATCAAGACACAGCTAAGGATCTCTGAGCTTCTTTCATTCCAGGTGGCTGCTTTTCCTTGAACTATAAAAAATATCTTCCAAACTGCTTCTCTAGGAAGTAAAGAACAGTTTTATGCAAATGAAGTCTATTAAGAATGGACAATGGGGGCTGAGGAGATGGCTCATGAATAAAATGGAAGCTTGAGGTCCCAGGTTCAGATCCACACAAAAAGCCAGGCTTGGTGCTACACATGCATAATCCAGTGACCAGGAGGAGGAGAGAACAGACCCCTGTGGCCCAAACCAGCTAGACTGGCTACATCAGTGGGCAATAAATGTCCGAGGTACAAGGTCTAGCAAGTCCCCTGCTGTAGTCATTTCATGCTGTGTTAGAGCCTTTTCTCATTGCCTTGACAAAGGAAGGTTGAGGAAGAAAGCGGGGTGTATTGGGGGTTCTGATTTGAGAATACAGTCCATAATGGAGAGATGCACAACCCCAGGCGGCAGCAGCCCGAGGCAGCTGACCTTACCGCATTCAGAGTCAGAAAACAGAGAGAGAGGAATGCAATGTCCAGCTGGTTTCTTACTTTGTAGCTTTGCATTCAGTCTGGGATGGCAGCCCAAGACATGGCTCCAGTCTTCCTCCTCAGTTAAACCTTTCTAGAAACACTCCCCATGGAGATCTGGAGGTGTGCCTCTTAAGTGATTATTTTTTTATTATTTACTGTTGTTGGTTTTTGGTTTTGGGTTTTGTTGTTGTTGTTGTTGTTGTTTGGTTGGTTTGTTTGTTTGTTTGAGACTGGAACTCACTCTGTAGACCAGGCTGGCCTTGGACTCAGAGATCCACCTGCCTCTGCCTTCTGAGTACTGGGATTAAGGGCGAATGCCATCACTGCCTGGCTTCTTAAGTGACTCTAAATCCAGTCAAGTTGATGATGAGGTTTAACTATCACTGACTGCTCAGGGGCACAGAAATGTTACATTATGCCCCATAAAAAGGTTCAATTGATAGGTATCAGTCTTCATTTTTTTTCAAATAGAAAATTAACTGGAGAGTAATTGATAAAAACAAAGTCCATGGTGGTTAAAAATTAAATTATCGAATTGTCATGTCAGAACCCTAACCCTGGGAGACATTGGAGAGAATGGGGAAATTCTGAGAGTGAGTGGGATTAGCAGAAGTATTTGGGGGGGGCAGGTGTTTGTTTCGTAAGACATTTCAAAAGGTGAAGCAAGCATGTGTGTGCATTAACTATCTATATGTCAGGATGTCAGGAGTGCTGGCAATGTCTGGGGTAGCACAGAACACATAGTGAAAGAATTAGCATGCCCCTTTTAATCTCAACCCCCCACTTCAGCCTTCTAAAAGTATATTTTTGTGTATTTGTAATAAAAATCTGCTATGGACATCATTCCACTTTTGCATTTTATGTTTAATAATTTACTATGAAGATCTTTTGATAAACACCTTTCTCCCATTTTAACAGCATACAAAATATTCATGTTACTATCTTCCAAGTGCTGGACACCTTCGCTGTGTCACTCAGAACCCTGGGATCCGCAGGCTATCAGGTGAGGTACTCTTCAATGCTAAGTTACTTTCCTTCAGCATAACCCAGATCAGGTCAGGGAAAGGAGGCTTTTGGCCCTCTCCAGCTATGCTCTTGGTTCCCTGCAGAGCAAGGTCAAAGGCAGATGCTGTCTTCCAGCTCCCTACCTATCCTTCCCTGGGGTGACCTCAGCTTTGAACATCCCATGGAGATACTATGTGGGCAAGCATGAGGTCTATGAACAGAGGGAGTGAGGGCCTTTGACCGTGAGTTTCACAGTTAGCCGTTCAAATACAAAGCCCTTGGCCTTGCACCTCACTCTGTCCTTAGTGCTGTGAGATACTCTGCCCTAGGTCCACCCAGAACATGTTTGCCTAGAAGATTGACTAGGAAATGAATCAAATTAAAAACCTGCAAAGCAAAAGATTCATAAATAACCTCATGAGCTGCATTTGCCACTCCCTAAAAACTAAGCTGTGCACCCACTGTTCCTCCATTGTTTTGCATAAGTGGTTTTGTCTGTTCCCCCTTCCATCCTCCTGTGTCTACTCATGACCTGTACTCACCTGCTCCTGCCCAACCCGGCACCACTAGCCAGTTGGAAACAGGGAGACTGATGAAGCTCCCATACAATCTCAGCCCCATAAGGCTCCCTTCGGCTGGTACAGGGCTTTGGGTTTCCCTCTGTATTTCCTTCTCTATCTAGGTACTGCATGGCTATCTCAGCCTGGGGTGGGGAGTGAGCATGTGTCTGTGTCCACACGTAGGTGCATATATATGCCACAGGACAATCTTAGGCACCATTCCTCAGGCACTGTTCACCTCCTTTTGGGGGCCAGGCTTGTTCACTGACCTGAAACTTCCCAAGTAGGCTGGACTAGCTGGTCAAAGAGCCTAAAGATCTACCTCATTCACTGAATCCAGTCTCCAAAGCTGGGGACTCATCTGTAAAGGTTTAACTTCATGTACAGCTAGATGAGGAACAGAGAACAGGTAGTAGAGAACATGCTGGAATAAAACTAAAAACAACAACAACAAAAATCTCTAGTTCATAGAACTGTTCAAACCAACCAGGATGTCAGTGGCCTTCAGCAGGGGCCATTTGCAAACAGTTGAACATATGTGGCTATCCAGGTGGCTGCCCCATCCATGCTGGACAGTTAGTAGGGTAATACAGCCATAACAGAGTCCTCAGTAATAATGGTATACAAACAATCACCACCTCTTACCCAGGCTCTTATGGTCGCCCTCTCATGGGGGATGAGAAAAGTCTTCTTTTGTTCCTACCCCGCTTCTCACTTTGTAGTGGTTGGGGAGGGAGGCAGGCCCTTGCTGTGGTCTGGCTTCAGGGCACAGTAACCACAGGACAATCATACTGCCAAAGTTAAACTTGATTTAACAGAGTTTTTGTGGGTGCTTAGGCTCAAAGGTCTTCTTTACAGCATTGAATCATATTTCAAAAATACCCAAGGGAGTGGCGGAGAGGAGCTGAGAAGTGACGAGAAGTCAGTCCTGCTGTGTGGATCACATTATGTTTACAACATCAACTCCCACCTGTGGCTCTTAAAAGGTGCTGAGTCCTCTACACCCCTGGAGAGTGTGGACTGTGTCAGGACAGCAGCCCCATCTCCATCCCTCCCGGGGCAATGTTACCCACTGAGCTGAGTAAGCAGGATGAACAGGCTCTGTGTGCCTACAGGAGAAGGCCATGGTGGGGCAGAGTATCGGGATATTGCTCATGGTAGAGGCATCCAGGAAATAAGAGGAGTCTGCACAGAGCAGCACATCACATGAGTGGACCCACTCCAGGCTCAAAGCCTGTGAATAAACCAGATGTGATGGTACACCTTTAATCTCAGTACTTAGGAGACAGAAGCAGGTAAGCTTCTGCGAGTTCAAAGCCATCAAGGGCTACTCGATGAGACCCTGACTCAAACAAACGAAAGTCTGTGACCTGGAGTACCCGGCCTGTGACCTAGCATCTAGCCCAGCTGTAAAGAGCCTAGGACTCCTCTGACCATGCTAGGTCCTTCCTCCTCCACTGTCCACCCAGATAGTTCCAGACCAAACATGAATACAGATGACTGCTCACACACCGAGACCATAACCCAAACTCCCTCAGTAATCAGATTTTTCTTTGGGCCTCTGGCTCACACATAATGACATAAAGACTTATTAATTATAAAAGCTTGGCCTTAGCTTAGGCTTGTCCCACTAGCTCTTATAACTTAAATTAACCTGCTTTTATTAATCTATTTTACCACATGACTTTTTTAAATTCCTTTAATTCTGTATGTCCAACTTTCTGTGACTCCACCTCCTGTGTGCCTCAATTCATCTTCTCTTCCTTTTTCTTCCAGGAAGTCCCACCAATAGCTATTGGCAGTTCATATCAATACACCTTCACACAGTGTACAAATTTCCCACAACATCCCTTTGTTCAATTTTTCTTATAGATGATTTTGCTGAATTTTTGATTAATGCTTTCTTTTCTTTTTTATTTAAAAGGTTTGTTTTTCTGTTTTTTTGGTTTTTTTTTACATATCAACTACAGTTCCCCCTTCCTTCCCTCCTCCCATTCACCCCCATCATCCCCCCTTCTCACTCCCCCATCCCCCTGGGGAGTCAAAAAGCTGAGTCAGGACCAAGCTCCCCCTCCCCCCAGCATCAAGGCTGAGCAAGGTGTCCCTCTATAGGAAATGGGCTCCAAAAAGCCAGTTCATGCACTGGGGATAAATCCTGGTCCCACTGCCAGAGGCCCCACAAACTGCCCAAGCCACACAGCTGTCATCCATATTCAAAGGTCCCAGTTCAGTCCCATGCAGGTTCCCCAGCTGTAAGTCCAGAGGCAGTGAGCTCCCAGTAGCTCAGGTCAGCTGTCTCTGTGGGTTTCCCATCATGATCTCTACTCCTTTGCTCATATAATCTTCCCTTCTCTCTTCCCCTGGACTGGAAGCTGGACACAGTACTTAGCTGTGGATCTCTGCACCTGCTTCCATCGGTTGCTAAATGAGGTTCTATGATTATGATCAGGGTGGTCATCAATTTGATTACAGGAGAAAGCCAATTCAGGCACTCTCTCCAATGTTGCTTGGAGTCTTAGCTGGGGTCATGTCTGTAGAGTCTTAGGAATTTCTCTAGCCTCAGGTTTCTCTCTAACCCCAAAATGGCTTGCTCTATAAAGATATCTCTTTCATTGGTCTCCCTCTCTGTCCCTCCTCCAACTCAACCATCCAGTTCCCTCATGATCTCTTCCCATCTCCCTTACTCACCTCCCCCATGCTCCCAATTTACTCAGGAAATCTTCTCTATTTCCCCTTCCCTAGGGATCTATGATATCTCTCTTAGAGTCTTCCTTGTTATCTAGCTGCTCGGGAGTTGTGGATCCACTTATGAGTAAGTAGATAGTGTCTTTCTAGGTTGGTTAATGTTTTGTTTTGTTCTTAAAATACCACAAGTGTGTGCCACGATGCGTGTGTGTCAGAGGATGAGCTTGAATGTTAGTCCTTATCTTTCACAGTGTGAGACAGGGTCTCTTATTTGCCATGCCATACATCAGGCTAACAGCCCTTGGTCATCCATGGATATTCCTGTCTCCAGGCTCCAGATCACCACAGAAATACACACAGATGTATGACTTCTTCTGGATTTATGTAGGCTCCAGGGATCTAAGGTCAGGTCTCACACTTTCATGCAAGTACTTTCCCCTCTGAACCCTTTTAAAGGCCCTTAAATGAAGCAAATCATACAAGAACTCACTCCTAGATGAAGAGCTACAGACAATTAAAAACTACCGAGAAAAGGGAAAATTAGTCCACTCCAGATATGAGTACTCTAAGTGGTTATTCAACCCTAAGTGGTCAGCTCTTAAAAAAGCAGACATACAAGCCACACTAGACAAACTCTACCAGCTTACATTTATGCATTCATTTGTGTGCATGTGTGTGTGTGTGTGTGAACAATTGGACAAGGACATTGGGCACTGAAGAAAAGGGAGGGAGAAAATGATATAACTATCTTTTATTTTTAAAATAGTATTTAAAAAATAAAAGGCCTTAGAACAGAAAGTTTTCTCAACTTTTGACCTGAGTAAATGAAAGACAAGTAAGCTCTGGAATGCTGTGTCGCATCTCTTCCTGCAGACACATGTTTTCAAAATATAAAGTTGACCCAAGTCACATGGACACCACAGCTCAGGCACCTGTGGATTTCTCCATCCAGAAAAGCAATACAACCCAGAGTCATTTACTCCAGTGTGATAGGGAAAAGGCAGTCATCCCTCCTCCAGGTTCCAACATCTGGACGGCGCCTTACCATTGAATCTATCTCTGTTTTGCCTCCACATCTCTAGGTCAGCTGAGAGAAACAGTCCTCCCATATCAGCTCTATGAGCAAGTTGAGTCTTCAGAGATAAGACGTGATTAGCAGCCTCTGTATAGGTTGTGTGTAGAGGAGTGGGGGATAGACAGACAAGAAGCCTGAAGAGGCCAAGGAAGTCTCTGGCACCTTGTCTTTATACAGTAAATGATGTGCTTGTGTGTGTGTGTGTGTGTGTGTGTGTGTGTGTGTGTGTGTATTCACATATATGTATGAATTCATACACACACATATATACACATATATGTATATATTCTTATACACACATTTATATAAATTATGTATTCACACACACCATTGAGGACCTTTGTTTTGTAAGTTAGGAATAAGAAATTAGCAACCTAAAATATATTAAAACAGTATTATGAACTTAAAAGTTATTCAAACCTTGAGGCTGACGAGATGACTCAGCAGTTAGGAGCATTGGCTGCTCTTGTGGAAGACCCAGGTTTGGTTACCAGTGCCGCACAGTGGCTAACAACTGCCTATAACTCCAGTTCCGGGTAGTTCAACACCTCTTTCTGGCCTCTGCTGGCACTGTACACCATGGAACACATACAGTAAGCAGGCATACACACATACAAATAACTAAAAATAAAAATTTTCAATTGTTGAAGGATATTAGAGACTTACAAACTGTTCCTCTCTGGGAGTTTTTCTTGTATATTTCCAGATCGCCATTGCCCTTGGGTGACAGGGGCAGGCCAGTCAGTGCACAAAGCCAGGGCTGGCGTAGAACTGAAGTGACCTGAGGGGTACTCAGAGAAGAAACAGTGTACAGAGAAGCAGGTGACATCAGCTCTGCCTCACACCACACAGCAGCTCTGCCAAGACTAGAACACTGAATGTCCTGTGCAGTGACCTGCTTCTTCACAAACACCAGGGATCAACTTAGAACTCTTCAGACATAGGAGAGCACTTATGGACAGGAAGCAGGCCAGAACTTGTTCCTGGGTCTATTTGTAAGATCTCTCAAAATAATTTAGGAAGAAAAATCTCAAAGTGGTTGGTCTAAAAGTGACAAAATCACAGTCACCCTATTACCCCTCCTCACCCCCACCCCTTGGCACAGTCCTCCATATTTGAGCCTTTGGCCTACAGTCTATGACACTGACATTCTTTGGTAAATCTGGTAGACATTTTAACCCTTCTGTCAAAGCATTTTCACAACATCAGAGCTTCATTCAGTTCTGGGACTCCTGTACCTGTGCTGAACCCAGTTACTCCATGAAAGCATGACTGGAGGATTCTGGGACTATCTGAAGGCCAGTTGGTAGACGAACTAGTTACTTTTGCCAAGATGCATACAAAAATTAGTTCCTGATCAATATCACAATAAACAAATGAAGGTTGGGTCTTCAACCAGAAAGAAATGATTTCCTGGGCCCTATCAACACTCAATCACGAAGGGAGAAGGGCTCTCTGGCCTTTCCCTTTACTTCTGACTGATAGATTTTGGAACAGAAAGAGACATTGTCTTTGGTTAGAGTCCACCAGGCTCCAAAAACATAACTCCAAAGTCAAGGTCACATAGGAGGTTCAGTTATACTGAGTCACAAAACAGGAAAGAGATTGGGGGTGGGGCAACAGACCGGGTGGTGGGGAGTAGGGGCAAGAGTGTCAATATGCATTGTAAACAGGTAAGAGATTGTCAAAAACAAATGTAACTGCTTAAAAATGATAAAGTAACAATAGTAAATTCTTTGCATTTTTTTATTTAACAAAAGTTGTTTCCTATTTCAGGCAGGTCTGTGTCCTAGTTACTAGCAAACAGCATATGAAACAATGATTGTTTGAAGATGTTAAGGGCCCCTGCATGGAGCCCCTGGGCAATGCTCCAAGATGCACAGCTCTCACAGATCCTGCAGTCATACTGCTTCCTTACTGCCAACTTTGAGGTCCCCTTTCTGAGCATGCCATAGGCCCCTTGCTAACAGTTTGGGCAACTTTTATGGAGTTATAACTTCATGACCAAAAAGCTGATAACCAGAGCACAGATTTACAGACAACTCAACTCCTCTACAAAAATGAGCTACATAACGAAAACTGAGAGTTGAAGTTCCCCAGAGCAGCTGCATCTAGAGTAAAAATTCTTAGGGCTGGGGGCAGGGTTAGTAACAGAATGCCCTGAGCACCATCCCAAGCATCACTGTGTACATGTCCTGTTGACAGCTTGACCTTGGCTGACGGAGGAAAAGTGAAATGTAGGTTGTAAGCTGATATTACCTTGGGCTATCCTAGACCAATTAACTTTTGGATGTGCCCTAACACGCTCATGACTAACAGCCACTGAGCTTAGCAGGGTTCTGCCCTCCCCCAGCCCTAAGGCTAAGAATGCTAGAAGACTGTGTCTGACACCTTTAGAAAACATTCCTCCTCTGCTCCTTGCTCTGCTCTAGCTCATTTACTTAGCAACCCCACCAATGTAATAGCCAGTCTACTGAGTCACGACTCTTTTTCTGGACTGTGGAATATGGCACTCAGAGTAACTTGAATTTCATGTTCCTGGAACATGGTCATTCATATTTGGCTCAATAAAAATTAAACTATTTCTTATTTCCTAAAAAGCAGGACAGTTCTTTTAAATTGGCAAAACAAAGCATAATATTAAACTACCGAATTAAATAATATCCATTTAGTTGCCATGTATAACTGAGAGCAAAATTTAACCAATACTCAGACATGGTTCTTTATGTTTGTCTGCCAGTTTGTATCCAGTTTTACCTGCGTCCTCACACTTACCTTAAAGAGAAAGATAAACTTTGTCTATAAAGGCCAGCCAGACTGTAACCTCAAGCTTAGCCTCCGAGCCGTGGCTAGGGAGTGAGAGCTGAGGAGCTAGGGTACAGTCTGGGGACCTAAAACAAGGGCCTGAATGATAGTAGACCAGACCCCAGGAGGCAGCTGACAGCATGTGGTTGTATTGGATCCTACATCTGGAGTCAAGCCTTTAAAGAGTCATCCAGAGCATGGCTGAGAAAGTGATGCTCTCCAGGAAAGTCCAAACCAGAGACCTTCTCGCTTTCATTTGGCCCTGAGACCAAACTTCTAATCCAGTCTTTGTCTTGCTATACTGCACAAGAGCATCTGGGGTCCTGCTACACCAGGGCCTTGCAAGGCCCACACCAATACCTCACTCAGCTTATTCAACAAATTCTCTACTGCCTCTAAGTACCAGCCTGTAGTGTTTCTACGGATCACCGGAAGATTAACAAAGGCACAGTTCTTCACTCTTACATAAGAGCAAAGAGAAGAGCAATCGGAGTAAGAGTCAGGAACTATGAAAATAATAGCTGTGGTGGCACAAGCCCATCACTCCAGCCCTTAGGAGAACTGCAGGTGTGAGGCTAGGCCAGCATGAGCTACAGAAGGAAATCATGTCTTGAAGAGGAAGGGGGAAGAGGAAGCAGCCAAGGTCCCTTTTTAAGAGCCCTCACCAGGCTAGTCCCAGCCCTCAAGTGCCTCTGTGGGGTCCTCACACAGACTCCACCATACGCTTGGGAAGGGAGACACTTCATGATGCTTACCCTGCTGCTCTATTGTATTGATTTACCTCACTATGCCATCCAAGGCCAGCCTAGGCTCGTCCATGCTATAATCATGCTGTCCTGTTTAGCTGCAGAACCCACCATGCTAGTTACACCTGGGCCAGGCCTGGCTTCCATCCCAGGTTCTAAGCCAAGTGGGCACCTAGCCCCTGATGCCCTGTAACAGGGGGACAGACTGCGAGTGTGTTCTGGTTTCCCTCCTGTTTGGCCCAATACCCAGTACATGGTGACTCTCCAGTTGACAGTGTTGATACTGCCAAAGAGGGCAGCGTGGGTGAAAGGGAGGGCCACCTAACTGGGTGCCTTAGATAGCCTATGTCTGCAAGCAGCTCCATGCAAGCTGCCAGCAGGGTGACCATGGTGGGTGGGTGGGGGTGCGGGGGAGGGGCTGTGTGCATCTGACTGTTCATGCCGTTTCTCACAAGAGGAGAAACAGGGTGCTCCAATCTTGTGTTAATACCTTCCCCTGTATGTGACTGCACTGTAGAGGACTCACCAGAGGCCCTGTCTCAGCACCCAGGAGCACCCTTTTCACCCAGGGAAGCACTGCTCACAAGGAAGAGCCGCCTCTGACTGTAAGTTATTTCAAAATGGCAATGTGTTTCAAAACTGAAATAAAAAGTTTCTCCCACAATTACAGCCATTTTGTAACTAAGCTCTTATTTCCCAGCTCCCTCTAGACTTACTCATTTTAAAACGGAAAAATACTGTTTCCCAACATGCCTCTTATTGGGTAACCCTCGTTTGTTCTGTGCAGGCCTCACACTCCTGGACTGTATGATGTGGGACAAATTAGGTCATGCCATACGCTGTCTTTGGAAGTTGGAGTTTAAGAGAGGCAAAATCGTGCCCAGTTAGCCAGGACCTGTTGGTTGCTATGAGTAATGGAGGCAACCAGAGAAGCTGACCCCAAGGGAGGAGCTGAAGAGATGGCTCAGTTGCTAAAATACCTGCTGCGCAAGTGTGGGGACCCAAGTATGTCCCTAGTATACATGCAAAAGCCGGGTACAGCCCCATCTGTCAGAGAAACAAGTGTATATCTGGAGCTGACTGACTGGCAGCTCTAGCCAAACTGAAAAGCTCCAGGTCAGTAGGAGGCCTGGTCTCAAAAAATAATGTGGAGATAGGAAGGAGAAAAATACCTGGTGTCTACCACTGGCCTCACACACTCAAGCATACAGAGAGGGGAGTGAGAGGGAGAGAGAGGAAGAGGAAAAGAGAGAGAAGAGGGAGAGAGAGAGAGAGAGAGAGAGAGAGAGAGAGAGAGAGAGAGAGTTAGTTCACACCACAGGAAACCCAGTGTCTGCAGTTTGGGGAGCGGGGGTTGTATGCTACCAGCTGAGCCGGTATCAGGGAACCTCAAAATATCTTCTGACTGAGACAGGAGATCCTCGGGACGTTTTAAAGGATGAGCTGTGGGCTATGAGCTTAGGAGAGGACGTTTTCTTGTGTCTAGTCATTTCTCTGAATGAAAAACATGAAGACATTTCCCCATCCAGGCTTAGACACAGTAAAGCTCACCTGAACTTGACCCAGCTCAATGATGAATAAGTGACATTCTTTGACATCCTTTAATCCCACAGATCACATGACCTAAGGCTACGGTGGGGGCCAGGAGTCTTCTTCTGCTGTGAGGTTTACAAGTTTACACTGATTTCCCAGGGAGGAAGGCAAAGGATTCTGGGAGAAGCAACTACTTTGTACTTTAAATAGTATAGACTTAGGAACTGTTGGCACAGGTCAGCCAGAGTGGCCCAGGGGCTGCCCAAACCCAAGGTGCCCAAAGGGGCTGTGGATTCTACAAACCAGACAAGAAGTCTCAATTCAAGTCATGTCAACAACTATTTTGCTCTGATTACTTTACTTTTAATTGGGGGGTCAGATTTTGGCATATGTAAGACACAGTTCATCAACCTCCCTCTCAAAAATCCAGCAGAAACCTTTCTTGCTCGTTCATCTTGGATCTAAATTTGGCCATGCCTTTCCCTAGAGCACATGAGATAAAGGTCAGGACTTCAGCAGTTCAGGATGTTGCAGATGCCTCTGCTGTTAATCACTTCCCACGGCTATTTTTTCCTCTGGCCTTCAGGCATTCTCTCAACATGGGAGCACCTTGAAGCTGCCACTGGAGGCGTGGGCATAAAACTGACTTGACTCACACACACTTGCTAACAGGACGGACGTGTCTCCTTCAGTAAGACTTTACAGAGCCTAGGGTTCAAAACAAGGTCACCGGGGGCTGGAGAGATGACTCAGTGGTTAAGAGCACCGTCTGCTCTTCCAGAGGACCTGGGTTCAATTCCCAGCACCCACATGGCAGCCAACACCAAGGCAAATAAATAAATAATAAATAAATAAAGTTTAAAAAAAAAAAAAAAAACAAGGTCACCTCATCCACCGGTATGTTAGCATCTTTCCCCCCAAAGTTAAGTAACTTAATTACTTATGGGATCCTGTAAGATGCCTCTAACATCACCACATAGGTAGATCGCTATGGGTTTCAGGAAGGCCAGTGATGCATTCTGGGCTAATGGTGTCCATTTTGATACAAATGGAACAGCGCTCTTGGAAGACAAATTTAATGAAACCTTATAGAGTTTAAACATGAACCTCTATATGGCCCTGTAATCTCACTCATGACTATCTTACCCCTCAAAAAATAAAAACAGAAGTCCATACAAAGGCCCACTCATAAATACATATAGTAGCTTGATTTATAATCCCTGTAAACTGTTCAGACTTGTGAAGAGAAAGCCTGATTGTGACAGATTCCTACAATGCAGCCCCCCTCGGCCATCAACAGGGACTCACTACTAACTGGTGAGGACGTGAACAGTAGAGCAGGGAGTAAAAGAAGCCAGGCGCAAAAGATGGCACACTGTTCGGTGTCATTAAAATTCTCTAAAAGGCAAAACCACAGTGATAGAAAACAGGTCCCTCACTGCTAGGGCCAAGAAGGATGGGATTGCAAAAATGGTCAGGGAACTTGTGTGGGGTGGTAAGACTCTGTGTGTCTCAGATGACACTGGTAGTTGTATGATGACATACATTTACATTTACCAGAATTCATAGCGAACACAATAAGTGATCTTCAGAAATAATCTAGCAATGTACATAAACTGTCCCAAGGCAAAAAGAGCCTCAGGGCATAATACACAGCAAGGAAAGGAGTCCTCAGCAGCAGGGGAGCCTCCATATCTACAGCTTTTACATCTTCAGGTTCAGCCCATCAGAAAATATTAAAAAAAGAAAAGTCAATAAAAGTAACAATACCACAATAAAAAATAATTTCATTTAGCAACTTGACAACATTTACATGGCATTTTGCATTATATTAGGTATAAGTCCAAAGGCGATTGATTCAAGGTCAACAGGAAAGTAAGCGCAAGCTATATGCAAACACTGCTCTATTCTATGTTAAGACCCTGGAACCACATTCCCTGGACACCGAGGGATGACGCTACACATAACATGCTGAGCCATGGCAACATGGCATTTCTGTAAGGTTTGCCAAGACTCTTTCTTTCTTCCTCTCTGGAAAACAAGCTATGATGCCATTTCTTACTTAGAAGACAAACACTGAAAGTCGGTCGGTTTGTTATTTTTCCAGATGGTGCATATACACAGAGCCTGGGAAAAGTTTTGTGCGAGAGAGAAGGAGACCACAACAGATATGTGTAGGTCAGCAAACTGACCACAGGGTCTTCCCACCACCCGCTCACTGGAAAGGTGTTAGCAAACAAGAGACTCAACACTACCACATTACATGCCAACCTTGGTGCCAGTTTCTGTGAAATAACAGAGAGTCTCTTGAAGCCAAACCCTGAATAATGCCAGCAATACCACAATGGCCCCCAAATTAAAGGTTGCAGCCTCTAGTCATGAAAGGACTACTCTGGAACACTGCCCTGGTCCCTGCTGAACACTGTCTCACAATCCCTTTGAAAGCCACAGAGGGCGTTAGGCTTTTGCAATCAAACACTGATGAATTTATATGAAAACAGAAGCTGATGTTCAGACTCAGTGAAGACTACGTAATCTTTGAGGTTTCCCAGGGATCCTTGTCCAGGGCCAGGCCCAACTCCATTCTTCCTTCCTCCAGGGGACATCCTCTTCACCCCTCTTCATGTTGCTGGTCCCCTCCTAGTCCTTAACTGAGAGGATAAGAGCTGTAGAGAAGAACAACTTGAACGAGATCATAAACAGAACACGCAAGATCTCCAACTCATGCACGGTAAAGCCCAGTCTGCATTTAGCACTCACAATCTCAATATTGTAGCTTTGAGGGAAGATTTTCTATTTCTCAAAGTGACTGTCTTGCATTCCACACTTGCAGATGCTACTAGGTGGTATTTTAAATCACTCACTGCAAATCTAAGCTTCACCTAGCAGCCAACAGGCCAGGATTAAGGAAGTCATAGTTAAAACAAGCAATGTACTCTGTTGTCAATGTTGATACTGTTGTTTGAAATGGGATCTTAGGATATAGCCCAGATTAGTCCCAAAGTCAAGACTCTAATACCTCAGCTTCTCGGGTGCTAGGATTATGGCAGCATACCACCATTTCTGACCCAAGAAGCATCAATAAGTAGTGGTGTGAGCCTATTAAAATGCTAGCCTGTGATGCAGGGGTAGAGAGTCCTCAAGTCTAAGGTCTGAGAGTCAGTAGTCTTGAAGTGCAGACTCAGAAGATAGATATTGAAGTTCAGGAAGAGGTGATGTACCATTCTTCCATTTGTTTTTTTTTTTGAATTCTGGGCGGACTGAGTGATTCCTGTCCATGCTGGTGAAGGTAGATCCTTTTGATTCAGTTTCAGACTCAAATATTAATCTCATCCAGAGACCCTCAGAACTATATGAGGCAGACAAAATGTTTGCCAACTATTTGGTCACTCCTTGGCCCAATCAAGGTGGCATGTCATAGGGGATGGAGACGCTCAGTATTTGAGAGTGCTTGCTGCCCTTGCAGACAAGTTCAATGCCAAGAACTCATGGCAGATAGCTCACAACCATCTGTCACTCCACCTCCAGGGGATCCAACAACCTCTTGTGGCCTTTATATGTGTGGGTGCATATATACATTAACATGCATATATGTATACACAGACACACAAACAAAACAATAAAATCTTAAAAAAAAATCCTAGCAATAGTGGATAAGTAGCCTGATGTAGCCATCTACTGTGAACAGACTGGTGCCTGGCCCAATTGTCATCAGAGAGGCATCATCCAGCAACTGATGGAGGTAGATGCAGGCCCATAGCCAAACATTAGGCAGAGTTCAGGAATCCTGCAGAGGAGGAGAAAGGAGTGTAGGTGCAGAGGGGTCACAGACACCACAGGAAGGCTCACACAGTCAGCTAGCCTGGCCTCATAGAGTTCACAGAGACTGAACAGACAACCAGGGAGCCTGGGTGGAACTAACCTAGGCACTCTGCATATATGTTACAGCTGAATATCTTGGTTCTCTTATGGGACTCCTAACAGTGGGAACAGGAGCTGTCTCTGACCCTTTTCTTAATATTTATTTTTATTTTATGTGAACTGGTGTTTTGCCTGCATGTAAGGGTGTCAGATCTTGGAATTACAGACAGTTGTTAGCTGCCATGTGAATGCTGGGAATCAAACTCAGGTCCTCCAGAAGAACAGTCAGTGCTCTTAACCGCTGAGCCATCTCTCCAGCCCAGTCTCTGACCTTTTTTACAGGCTTTTGGGACCCTACTCCTCATACTGAGTCGCCTTGTCCAGCCTTAATACAAGGAGAGGTGCTTAGTCTTTCTGCAACTTGATGTGATGTTTAATTGATACTCATGGGAGACCTGCCCTTTCCTCAGTGGAGATGGAAGAGGAGGAGAGGGAATGAGAGGGGAGGATAAGGAAGAGGCTGCATCTAGGTATAAAATAAATAGATGAATAAAAAAATAATCATCACATGTGCAACAGAATACTACTTATCTGGGAGAAAACAAGAATATGTAATATATAAAACAAAACAAAAATATCAGAAAATAACAGGTACATTGTGATTTCATTTATATGGGGTACCTGGAGCAGTCAAGTCCCCAGAGGCAGAGAGCAGGGTGGTGCTCTTAGCAGCTGGAGGAACCTCTGGTGTTTACCAGGCTGTGTAATGGGTATAGGCTTCTAGTTCTGGGAGGTGCAAACAGTTCTGGTGCTGGATGTGAAGGTACTTAACACTACTGAACTATATGTCCTTCAAGTAATGAAGCTGTCTGGGCTTGGTTTAACATGCTTATAATCCCTGAGCAGGGAGATTATAAACTCTAGTCCAGCCTGGGCTACAATGCCAGACCCTTATATAGATTGTCTATAAATAAATAAATAGCGTTGAGCTGATGAGTTTTATACTATATGTATTTTACTACTTGTCAAATGTTGCACAATTTAATTTGCACAATTAAAATTTTGTGCAAAATTTCTGCACATACAGAAACCTTACTTGCCCCAGTGCTGGGCAGGTTCTACTTTTTGTTTAGCCGAGAAGTATGTCTTCTTCAGCTTCAGACCCATTTAGTGCCAGTTTTATTAATGGTAGAATGAAGTCCAAATAAACCCTCTTCCAGGGAAAGGACTAACTCCGGCACATTGCCAGAACAAAAGAAAAGGCAAGAATGCATGTACAGGTGCAAAAGGCTCTGGATACTGCAGGCAGGCTCACGCTGCAGGTGAACTTGATGCCAGGATTGGACCTGTGGGGGAAGGGAGTGGACAGACAGGCAGCCTTCAACCACATTACAATCCACAACACGTATCATCACCATCTTTCTGGATTGTAAATGTTTCTTTCAATTAGTCACAAAGGTTGACTGGCTGTTGGATTTTTAAAAACTAGCAGGGGTTTCCTTATATAGATTGTCCTCAGGAGACCTCTGGCTGAACGCTGTCTCCTCCCCAGCTAGCAGCTGCTCCTTAGCATGTGTGTTTACAGAAATACCAGTAGTCATTGCATGTTCCTTGCCATGTGATTAAGCACTGCCATAAAGCCCTGGCTCTTCTCTTCTGAGACAGTGGAACCAAACTAATATCCATCATGGACAGCTTGTGCCACCTACTGGCAAATGGTAGTATCACATGCCAGATGTCTACCTGCCACAAATAGTATTAAATACCTTGGAGTAACTATAACCAAAGAAGTAACAGATGTATTTGACAAAAATTTTAAATCACTGAAGAAAGAAATTGAAGAGGATATCAGAAAATGGAAAGCTCTCCCATGTTCCTGGATCGGTAGGATCAACATAGTAAAAATGGCAATTCTACCAAAGGCAATCTACAGATTCAATGCACTGCCCATCAAAATCCCAACACAATTTTTTTTGGACCTTGAAAGAACGATACTCAATTTCATTTGGAATAACAGGAAAGCCAGGATTGCCAAAACAGTTTTACTCAACAAAAGAACCTCAGGAGGGATCACCATCCCTGACTTCAAGCTATACTATAGAGCTACAGTAATAAAAACAGCCTGGTACTGGCATAAAAACAGACTTGTGGACCAATGGAATAGAATTGAGGATCCAGACATTAACCCAAAAACCTATGAACACCTGATCTTTGACAAAGAGGCCCAAAACATTCAATGAAAAAAAGATAGTATATTTAACAAATGGTGTTGGCATAGCTGGATGGAAATGTATAGAAAAATGCAAATAGATCCGAGCCTGTCACCCTGCACAAAACTCAAATCCAAGTGGATCAAAGACCTCAACTTAAACCCAGCCACTTTGAACTTGATAGAAAAGAAAGTGGGAAATACACTTCTACGAATTGGCACAGGTGACCACTTCCTAAATATAACACCAGTGGCACAGACACTAAGACCAACAATCAATAAG